>VDFB02043495.1:0-24884 GCA_007258455.2 Sequoia sempervirens | reverse complement strand
TTTTAAAATAGTGGCTTTCCCCCAGTGCTCATTACACCAACTTCTAACCCTTTTGAAAGTCGGCCATGGACCACTCCACTTCATAAAGAAATCCTTCTCTCTAAGAGTGCTCACAGACTCATTCCATGCTTGACCATCTACTGTAAGAGAAACAACAATAGTATGCTCAATGTTAGAGTTTATCTAGTCCGAAAAGCCTTGATCATTTTGTTGTTTCGGTCTCCAGAACTTTTTTTCCACCTTTTGAAATTCCACTAGTTTTGTGAGACGCATATTTGCATAACCCCATCTATTTCTTGGGCCTCCCTGAGATTCCATCTCTTCGTTCTGACCAACGTAGGAACCCTTCCCTATGTCTGTCGGAGCCTTTTGTGCTTGTTGTGGTGCAACCCATAGAGGATTCAGCGGGTGCCCTCTATGTCTACAATTATAAGGCCAACGAGATTGAGGTCCTCCATTACCTTGAAACTCCTGCGATTTGCGATCACCTCGACTCTTCCTCCGCTCTGCCATTTTTATAATACCATTTTATTTTTATTTTTAAATTTTAATGAATGAGTGAAAAATGAAACCAAAAATACCATACATAATTTTTTTTTTAAATGGGGATACTCGCAAAAGAAATTAAAATCCTTAACATATTTGAAATGTAGAAAAAATTACATGGTTAGAAATCTAAGAGCTCGCTTGAAATTATTGTGGTATTTTTTAACTCAACGTTGAAAGACGTATAAACTTGATAGAGAGAACACTCAAGATTTAGTCATTTTTTTTTTAATTTACAAAAAAAAATTCCTTTAGACATTGACATGCAAGTCCAACCCTAAGGGTTGGCAATACTCAAAGAAAATAGAAATGTAACTATGTTATATTTTGCTCATGTTTGTGTGAAGAAAAAATGAAACCAAGGAGGAAGATATAATAAGATTTAGAAAGGAAGAGTGAGATGTAAATATATTAATAGATGGAAAGAGGAAGAGATAGAAGGATATATATCTCCCTCCATCCCTATCTCTCCCCCTCTCTCTATCTTTCTTTCCTATCTCTCCCTCTCTCTCTTTATCTATATCTCATTATCCATATATCTCTACCTCTATCTTCCTATCTCTCTATATCTCCCTCTATCTATATCTCTCCCTCTTTATCTACTAATCTCTCTCTCTGATGTAGGTCAACAATTGAGAATCCTATGGGATTGTCAATTGTTGTAGTCGAAAACCATAACCAAGGAAAGATTTCTCAAATTTTGGAATTGAAACTATTGAACTTACAATTAGAGATTAATACCACACATGTAGGCTTCAAGAAAATTAATTAAATCTGATTTCAACGTCAAATTTGCAGCTCCAAGAACAATGAAAAGATATAGGAAATCTACCAAGAAAAACAAGATTCCAACCTATAGGCAATAATTCCTTGCTAAGCACAACAAAATTCACTCCTAAAAGCGACAATGCCTTCCATTATTACAAATTATATTTAGAGCCACAAAAATCAGCTACAAGCAATGTCAAATCAGCCTCAAAATCTCCTCCATTCCTCCTTGGATGCCATGGGTATTCCTCTAACAATATGCATTCATTTCTTCACGTCTTTCTACAATTTCTTCTTGTTCAATGCTCTCTTTCCCTAGGAATTAGATTTTGCTCTGCAACCACAACCTCTAGGACAACCTCCACTCTCCAATCTAGGTGTAGATTTCCTCTTCTTTTCTTGCTATTATTCCTTTCCTGCAAGATCTTTAGTTTCTTTGCTAAAAATTGAATCTATCATCTTGCATTCCACTACCTCAAGCACTTGCACATAGAAGATTCCAGCACTAATGGAAAACAAACTCAAACTCTTGGTAGTTACAAATGGGCCCAAATTGGAAAATTCATGTCTGGGTGTGGGTTCTTGGCTCCCAGCTGGTTTTACGAATATTAATGGTTTAATATTTTCACTTACAATTTCAACTCTTATGATCACCTTGCCAAAATGACTTCAAAATAAATTGTTGGAAGAGGGAAGATGAAAAATTTACCACATGCCTGCAAGAAAACCAAAATTTGGCAACAAAATCAATAAATATTTTGGATGTGCGGGATTGCACTACTCCCCAAATCCTCCTGCATCAAATAATCGGGGTAAGAAAGAATGTTCCATGAGCAAGAGCTCATGAAAATTCTTTAGGAAATGGAATCCCAAGCTTGTAAAGCTCTAGGGAAGCCAACCATGTTGTCTCCTCCATCTTCTTCCCTTTCCATTTTAGCAAGTACTATTTGTACTCTTTGTCTCGTGTTCTCCTTATCACTCTTGAATCAATAGCTTCATCTACTTCTTCACACTGTTTTGCTAGAAGTTGTTGCTTCCAATGTGTCAATTCTTATAAATCTGAAACACCACTCTTTTCCTCATTTGTTTCCTCTTCATGAAAATTATAGAGATCAACAACATTGAAAATAGGTGATATATCTACTCTCGATGGTAACTCAATTTCATATGCATTAGCTGAAAACTTCTTAATTACCTTACATGGTCCAATATTTTTTCATTTTAACTTGTGTGTGCCTTAAGGAAACCTCTCTTTCCGTAGGTGTGCCAAAACCAACTCTCCTACCTCAAGTTGTTGTTCTCTCCTTTTCAAATCAGCATCTGCCTTGTATTTCCTTGTGTTTCACCACTCTTTTCCTCATTTTTTTCCTCTTCATAAAAATGATAGAGATCAACAACATTGAAAATAGTTGATATATCTACTCCCGATGGTAACTCAATTTTGTATGCATTAGCTAAGAACTTCTTAAGTACCTTACATGGTCCAATATTTTTGCATTTTAACTTGTATGTGCCTTAAGGAAACCTCTATTTCCATAGGTGTGCCATAACCAACTTTCTCACCGCAAACTCTTGTTCTATCAGTTTCAAATCAACACGTTCCTTGTATTTCCTTGTGTTTGATTGCAACCTCTCCTTTACCTCTTGGTGCAATTCATGTATGTTTAATCAACATAATCTTTTGTTGCTGCACTTTTCTTTCCAAATCTGCACTATCTCTCAATGAATGAACACCATTAGGACTAAAACCATAAACAATTTGAAAAGGAATCTTACCTATGCTTCTATTGATGGAGTTATTATAAGAAAATTCAGCTTGTGCAAGCATTACATCCCACTATTTCGTTCTTCCATCAATCAAACATCTCAGAAAATTCCCAAGGCTTTTGTTGACCACCTGTGTTCACCCATCCATTTGAGGATGATAAGTTGAGCTATAAGTCAAATTTGTACCCAACCTCTTCCACAATGTCCTCCGAAAATGACTAACAAACTTAGTGTCCCTATCAGAAACAATACTTCTTAGCAAGCCATGCATACAACTTCTTTGAAAAATAAATTGGTAACATGTGAAGCATCATTTGATTTCTTGCATGAAATAAAATGAACCATTTTGGAAAATCTATCAACCACAACAAAAATGGAATCATTACCTTTTTGTGTCTTTGGCAGCCCAAGAATGAAATCCATGCTCACTTCTTCCTATGGTTTTTTCTTGAATTGGCAAAGGCTGATATAATCTCATGTTTTGACTTGTTCCTTTGGCATGTTGACATATAGAGCATATTTGAACCATATTCTTCACATCCTTACCCATACTTGTCCAATAATAAGATTCACTTAGCTTCCCCAAAGTCTTATCCACTAAAAATTCCCACCAATTCCTCCACCATTCTTTTCTCAAATTAAATTCTCTCATTGATCCCCATGGTATGCATAATCATTGCCCCTTGAACAACAATCCTTCTTGGATGAAATATTCTAACCACTTGGTCCTATCACCCACAATTGGTGACTCACAAGCTACCCATGCTTCACCATAATCAATTTCATCCTTATACATTTCTTCTATCAAATCAAAACCTATGAAATTCACTTGCATTGTATTTACCAACAAGCACTGCCTACTCAAAGCGTCCACTACCCAATTTAATTTACCACTCATATGCTTAAGAACAAAGGAATAGCTTTGTTATAATTATACCCACTTCATATGCCTTTGATTCAACTTACCTTGGTTGCTAATAAATTTTAATGCATGATGGTCAATGTAAAGGACAAACTCCTTGGGTAGCAAATAGTGTCTCCACTTCTTTAATGCTTGCACAATAGCATAAAACTCTTGATCATACATTGAATATTTTATTTTGGATTCATTTAGTTTCTCACTAAAATAGGAAATGGGTCTTCCCTCTTGACTAAGAGCTCCTCCTAGCATTGTCCCACTTGCATCACAATCAACTTGAATTACTTCATTAAAATCCAACAATGCTAGTATAGGTCGTTCTGTTACTTTTGCCTTCAATATGTTAAAACTCTACTCTATTGCAGCTATCCATTTGAATTCTCTCATCACCCCTTTCATTGTGTCAATGATAGTAGCACAAATACTACTATTTTTTTTATAAAATTCCTATAGAAGCTTTCCAAACTGTGAAAATGTTAGAGATTGAAGGCAGATTACTACCAATTAAATGTAGATTTAATATGAATACAAATCAGATTTAAAAGATTAGAAAATGAAAAACAAGAAGACAACACAAATATTTAACATGGTTTACCCAAATCCGAGCTACATCCACTAACATAGGGTCCAAAATATATTAATCTTCTAGTAAATAGCCTTTACAAAGACATGCAATGACATGTAGTGTTACACCCCAATTGAGTAATTACTATTTACTATTATTATGTAGGGTAAATATGAATGTAATGTGAATTTTGGAGATGAATAAATTGTGGTTGTACTTTGTTATCAATGCGTTATATGTGAATGTTATCTCGTTTGATGTTATCTCATGGAAAATTACTGCATATATGTAAATGGATGGTTATTGAATTGATATTCTAACTTTGGAGATGTATTACGTATACTGCATATTTTATGAACAGTTGGCTGCCGTGTGCATGTGTTAGTGGTTGCAGGTATATGTTCAATTCCTCTAAGCGGAGGGGAAGTATCACTCAGGAGAAGATCTTGGTCGGGTAACCCGTAACAAAAACTATCTGAGCATATACACACACCACAGTAGAATAATTGAGTTGATTCATTAAGTGGGAAGAGGGTAAGTCATCCTTAGTTGATGTGTTTGCATAAGTAGAAGTCTTGATTATTACTGAAATGCATTATTGGTTGATGTTTATCTATTTGAGCTTTAGATTTATTTCTCGTGCTATTATGATTATATTGATAAGAAAAACATACGGGGAGTATGTGTATATATATGCACATATATGTCAATGGGATCTAACGACATGTATATGTACATGTATAGATGTACCACACATAAATGTTTATCAATACAATGGTAATTGTGAATTGCTATATGTCAATCGAATGTGAACATATATATATGTATATATGTATCGATATAGGTATACATACGTATACATGTACATAGAGGCATATACTTATATACATGCATATATTTATATGTATACAATCGATATATTGTGTTTATTATGTGAATACTATCTTGCTTATACTTATTTGTATATTGAATGTATACTTGCTTGGTGGCGAAAGGTATATATATATATATATACATATACATATGTACACATATGTATTGGTATTAATATATATATGTTTATGTAGTATTGCATATATATATATGTTAATATATATTTAGTATATTAACCATTCCTTTGGAATCGACTATCATTTACCATGATAGAGGCCGAATATAAGTTGCATATGATTCTATCTTGAGAGGCCAAGTTTTACTCTTGCTGCCACGCTTTGTGGAACACGTATATTTCATTATAAGCTTGTTGCATTATGTTGATGCATGGTGAAGACTTAGTCAACGCCTATAGTAGGATCTTATTTGACTTGGTAAAACTTTAAATGCCATGTCTTTAAGCTTGAATCAACATTTGTTAAGGCATGAGAAAACAAGTCAACGACTTTGTTAGAATGAGTAAATATTTGAATCGACTCACACCAAGACTCAGTCGATGTAAGCTTGGTGGTGCAAATTGGTTATTGATTGTTTCAAATAGAATGGAAACAACACCAACTATTATTTGAGAGTATGTATTTGGCACCACCTTTGGAAACTCATTTTCTATAGATGTCCATTGTTTGAGGTAATTCGTATTAATCACGTGAAGATTTGAATGTCTATTTTTGTTGTCAAGCAATAAGGTCGATATATAGCTATGTATGCTGAGTAAGTTCTTATATCGATGCCACCTTTTTGCTAAGTCGAGTGAGTAGGTTGTGCATGGTATTTTCTATCCATATCCATGCCTAATCTGTAGGATGTGAGGCCTCATTGTTGTTGTATAAATAGCAGGGCAAAATCATTTGTGAGGACGCATTCTTGCAAAGCATTTTTACTCTGCTTTATTTCAATTTTACTCAGTTTTATTTGAGAGAGAGAGAGTTGTTAGAGTTATCATGAATATTCTGCTGACGTCAGCATAATGTTAGTGGTACAAACTATACCTTGGACCCCTTTGACCCCTCTTTGGTCTCCAGGGAGCATTTTTTTCTTTTGGCCATAACTGGGGCATACAATATCATTTTTTGGAAAATGATATATCATCGAAAAGCTGGTTCCGTCAAATTTCTAGTGGTGTGGGTCTCATTACTTTATTTTACTATTGGTGCATTCTACAACCTATTGAAGTCAAAGGCTTTTTTCAGTCTCAAGCTCATAACTTTTGACTAGTTTCTTCATTTTTCGCGATTCCAGCGGTGTTGAAACCGTATTTTAGAGCTCTTCAGTTCCATCCATGAAATTTTTCTAGATTTTTCTTCAAGTACATTTTATTTAAATTTTTTTTTCACACTCTAGTGAATTACTTAGACGTTTTAGCTCTTGGAAACTTTTTGTTTGCATGGGATGACTCGTTTTTGGCTGTTCTCTACATATTTCCAATATTTTATCCTATTTTGACATTGTAGACATCTTTTTCATGCACATACTTATTTCATAGACAAACTGAGATAAAGTGCCATTCAGGTGTATACTTTTTAGGGATTTTGCACATCTTGTTGTGCCTATTGTATTTTCTCTATGATATAAAGTGCCATGGGGGGTTTGATGTTTTTCCTTTGTTTTCCATCACACCTTTGTCAAGTGAGTGTCCCTTCCATGACATTAGTGAATCCTAGTGACTCATGCCTCATGCGTGTGTGGGTTAGTTTGCACACCCTTTTATTTGCAGGTTGTTTCTCCTACATGAACTTATTGGTTACACACAATTTTAGTGTTCTTGTCATGGCTCTCCCCTTTTCAGCATTATGGGGGGGTTTCTACTGTTGGTTCTAATGCTTCCTTGGTTTCACGGTTTGGAGTGATCTACATATCTAGTTCTTGTTCCTCTATACTTTAAGATGCAACAAACATCAGCGACTGGTTACATGCATTTAAATGAGATGGATCATTTACCATATGGACACTCTTGCATTCCTATTTCTAGAGGTTCTTCATTTTAGCATTCTATCAATCATCTTTCGACAACTGTCTACAACTTTGTGCTTCTGGATGTTCTACATGTTCCTATTTTTCTCGTGACATTGTCTTGTTTGGAGGCTTTTAGTCCCTTCACTTGGCTTTCATCTCTTTTTGGAGTAGATTTTTTCCCATGAGGTTTCCCTCCATTCTCCACATTATAGAGATCTCTATTCCAGCCACTTTGGCTACCCATGCAGCCCAGTTTATTCCGACGCACATGCATCTCTTTCCTTTTAGGGTTTTTAGCTAATTCCCAAGTTCATCCTTTAAGGTGTTAGATATCGCAATTAGCTAATAATTAAATACAACACTAATTCTAGTTGATTATTAATCTAATTCTATTCTCATGCACTTAAGCTTAAACTTCTAGGATTTTATTAGTTGAGCTAATATTAGATCGCTATGTCTCATCTCATGTGGTGTTGACACTTGTCACATCCTATCCCTTCTCTACTTAGGTTTTTCTCTCTTATAAGAACCTCAACCCCCATTAAACACATTTGGAGCTTCATATCTCTTTGAGAGTCTCTGTTTCCCCTGTGAGGTTTTTCCTTGCTGAGGAATATTGCACATATTGTTTCCAGGGAATCCTGTACAAGGTATTCTGTTTCTGTTTGCTCTTTTGTTCCAGCGGCCTCATGGTCTTGCGCTTGTTCCATGGTTCCACAAGAGCTTAGCTATATAGAGCAGAGTGGCCTGAGATGGCACCCCACCGTCCCGGAGCACTGAGAGGCCTAGCTGCACTCGAAGCCATGTGGTCCTGCCTGCAATACTTTGTTTTGCATGTGCCTAAATGTTTAGCCAACGATTAATGGCTTGACAATGCACCAAGATATTCTTCCTGTTATTTTATTTATGAATGAATTTTTCTCCATGTATGCTTGAATTGTCTTTTACAAGTACTTGCATTTAGGGAATCTAGAATGCCTTTGAAAAGGAAATATAAGCTTTTATATTATTTTTATGATGTCCTTGTATGTACTCCATAGTAGGAGGTTGGTGTTTATCATAGGTATTATGTACTAGATATTATTAAACTAGAGTTGCATATGAGTTAATCATAGCTAGGTTATTGATTTAACTAGAGTAGCTTGAGTTTACTCCTAGGATTGATTATCTAGTATGGGAGGTAACTTGCATACTTACTTGTTAGTTAGGTTAATTCCAAGTATGTAAAATGGTGATAGGTTATCTCTAGGGTGATAGATTATCCATTGAAGGAAATATCTATGCGTAGTTTAAGACGGCCTTAAGTAAAATCGGCCCTAAGTAGTGTATGTGATATATGACCATTCAAATTAGTGTGACTACCTCTAGTTCCACTGTCAGTTCACCATGATCTAGTATTACATGCTAGTTCCAGATTGTGGGATTACAAGTTCTAGGTATGTAGGACACAACACTATGCTCAGTTATTGTCATCATTATTCCGTACTACCTACCAATCTTTCACGTATAGAAGGGCCATATATTGAATGATAGATGTGGGGACCGTGATATGAGTCCTGGTGGTTGGCTTAAAAAAGCACTCGAAAGGATGCTTCCTCCGTAGAGTAGGGCTTACAAAGAACCAAGATTTGAAAAGGGAAGGATCTTGACCATCTTAAGATATTTTTTCCAAAGTCGAGCCATGTTTGTAAATGTATGTAGTCTTGTATTATTGCAAACCGTGAAATGATTGTAATGTAAAGAATATTTATTGTATGTTAGTGTATCTTTGTTCAGATATTCTCACACAAAGAAAACAACTTTCTTTTATTAAAAGCTGGCTTGTTACATAGTTTATTTACTACAAAGTGAAAAAATTAGGAATTTTTACTTCATTGATGGTTGCATGTTACATGCAACAAAATTGTGCACAACATTTTCCATGTTTTCATTGCTACTTCTTTTTATTATTTCACTTTGCTGCAGTGTACCTCAAGAATCCTCCTACACTTCTTCCACCTACCTTAACTGTTGACTTTTGTTCTATTTCACCCAACAAACTATAAATAATCCAAAATGCTGAAAAACACTCTCCCACGAGATGTATCAATATACATGCAACCACAACTCCTTTCTTCGTGGTTATATAAGTATTTTTAATTGTTCATTTAAATATAAAACTATAGCACTTATTTAATAAAAAGTAATGGTGAATATTTTTTAGCATCCGAGTTTGATTGGTCTCCATAACACAACAATCTCTCACTTGGAGATTGATCAAACTCCACACCATACCATCTCCCACTTCGAGATTGATCATAACACTATTGCCCCTGCAACTCCCAATCGAAATAAGCACACCGGATCTCTAATGTTTTGATTTTATTTTAATTCTGAAGCACCAACCAAAGCTGAAGAGGAGCTTAGCTTCTCCCTTGTTACTGCCTTTGTAAACATATCCACTAGATTGTCATCTATATGAATCTTTTCCAACCTTACATGTCCATCCTCCAACATTGACCAAATGAAATGATATCTCAATTGTATGTGTTTGGTTTTAGAGTGCAAGGGTGAATTCTTTGCAAGATGTAACACTATACACAAAACAATTTTAGCCCGTTGTTTTCCCACCTTCCATGGAAATTTTTAAATATATCATCTCCTGCTGCCTTTGTTGCAACAACATACCGCTCAGGGTAGACAGTGCTAAATACCTTTTGTAAATGGAAATCCAACTCATTGTTATCCCACCAACTGTAAATGCATAACCTGTGGTACTTCGCCTAGTATCTATATCCCCTGCCAAATCTGAGTCAACATAGCCTTTTAAATCAGTATTAGAGCCCCCAAAACATAAACACTTATTGGATGTACCTCTCAAATACCCGAGAATCCATTTTACCACATTCCGATGCTCCATTCTGAGATTACTCATATACTTGCTAACAACTCCTACAGCATGTACAATATCTAGTCTTGTGCATACAATCGTGTACATTAAGCTGCCTACAACTGAAGGACATGGTACCTTGGGATTTAACTGTGAGTCAATTTGAGTTCAATTAGGCAAAGGTGTGTTGGATGCCTTTGCATTCACCAATGCAAAATCTCTACAACACTCTTCAACATAATCAACTCCCAGATAAAAAACAAGCTTTTGTTTTTCCTATCTCGTAATCTCTCATAATTAAATACATTTGTTTTGCTATCCCTTGGGAACTTTATAGCAAAATGAATTTTCTAATTATTGTTTTTAACTCCTTTTTATGTGATCCATGTTAGATCCCGCTACAAGCATATCATCAACATATAAACATAAAATAATGTAGCTATCATCATCTAACCTCTTAAAATAAACACAATGGTCTGAATTACTCCAACTGTAGTCATGCTAAACCATAAAACTATCAAATTTAATATACCGTTATCGAGGTGCTTGCTTCAAGCCATATAAACTTTTCTTCAATCTGCACATTAATTTTTCCTTACCTTTGACCTCAAATCCTTGTGGTTGTTCCATATATATTTCCTCTTCCAAATCACCATGGAGAAAGGTGGTTTTAACATCTAGTTGTTCCAAATGCAAATCTTCAACAACCACAATACTTAAAAAAGTATGAATAGAAGTCATTTTAACAACCAGAGAAGAAATCTCTTAAAAAACAATTCCTTTTTTTTGTGCAAATCCTTTTACAACTAACTTGGCTCTGATACCACTTGTTAGAGATTGAAGGCATATTACTACCAATTAAATGCAATTTTAATATGAATACACAACAAATTTAAAAAAATCAAAAATAAAATGAACAATAAGAAGACAAAACAAAGGTTTTAATGTGGTTCACCCAAATCCAGGCTACATCCACCAACATGGGGTTCAAAATATATTAATCTTCCAATAAATAACCTTTACAAAGACATGCAACGACATCCAACAACTTGCAACAACGTTTTTCCAGGTTTTTCACTACTGATTTTTTACGTAGCCTTTGTTGCATGTACTTGTAGCTTCTCCTATGTTTTTCCAGCCACTTATTTGTGACTTTCTGCTCTCATTTCTCACACCCAAGAACAATAAAGAGCCCAAAAACACATGACAAAACAACTTCCCACACATGTACTATTACATGCAACCAATAACTCCTTTCTTTTTGGGCTATTATATTAACTATTTTTAACTGTTCATTTAATTATAAAACTGCAACAATTATTTAATAAAATAATGGTGAATATTTTTTGCATCTGAGTTTGATTGGTCTCCAAAATACAATAGAAAATTCCTTGCCTCAAACATGCTTCTAGGTGATGGTCATTCTAAGATTGCTTTAACTTATTTTGGTTCCATCCATAAACCTTCCTTTGAGATTACAAAACCCGAGTAAACCAACTCTTCTTTCATAAAGACATATTTTTTAAGATTAAACAACAATTTTTCTTTCCTTAATCTTTGTAAAACAACCCTCACATGTTTTAAATGCTCTTCCTTTTCCTTACTAAAAATCAAGATATCATCTAAATAAACAATCACAAGCTTACCAAGAAATGGCTTGAGCACCTCATTCATCAATCTCATGAATGTACTTAGAGCATTTGTGAGACCAAATGGCATAACAAGCCACTCATATAACCCCTCCTTTTTTTTGAATGTGGTTTTCCATTCATCCCCTTCTCTAATCCTTATTTGGTGGTACCCGCTCTTCAAATAAATTTTGGTGACATACTTTGGTCCACTCAAACAATCCATCAAGTCATCCATATGAGGCAAGGGAAATTTATATTTTATTGTAATCTTATTAATGGCTCTAAAATCCATGCACATACGCTACTCTCCATCCTTTTTGGGTGCCAAAACCATCAAGGCTGCACATGGGCTTAAGCTTTCTCTTATCAAGCCTATTTCCATCAATCCTTGCACTTGTTTGTTTATTTCTTCATTCTCTTTGGGGCTCATTCTATACACTGCCTTGTTTGGTAAGCTTGATTCCAGTATCATATCCATGTAATGATTCACACTTCTCATTGGTGGCAATCCATCCAGAAGATCCTTCATGAGAATGTCACTATATTCATGCAAGATTTCCTTGATTTCTTCAAGAATATCTTGCTCTTCATTCGCTACCCCAACTTCTTCTGGTTTGGAAACCAAAGCATAACATAGCTCTTCTTCTTTTATTACCTTTAAAAAAAAAATTCTAGTGATCATGCATACCTTAGTATCGTTGTCCACTTCTTTTGTCTTCTCTTTCAGCAGGTTCATGACATACTTTTTCTTGTCCTTCGTGATTGTGTATGTATTTGCTTCACCATCATGTATTGCTTTTTGGTCATATTGCCATGGCCTACCCAAAAGGATATGGCATGCATCCATTGGAATCACATCACATACAATCTCATCCCTCTGATTACCAATCTGAAAATTCACCAAATATTGTTCACTTACCAAAATTTGATGCCCTTTTTGCAACCAAGTGACCCGGTATGGATTCAGATGCTTTGTTCTTTCCAATTTAAACTTCTCCACCATCTCTTGGGATACGAAATTATTTTTTCTTCCACTATCCATAATTATTGTTCAACATTTTCCTTGTGATTGAAAAATTGTCTTAAACAAACTTCTTCTTTGTACTGGTTCTTGTTGCTCTTTCTTAGGTTTTAAAAGTACTCTTTTCAACACAAGAGCTTCTCCATATTTTGGGTCTACCAGTTATATTCCCTTTTCATATTTTGTGGTGTGTGCTATTCCAATATCTTGTACTTGAGGGCACTCAAATTCCCTATGACCCATTTCTCCACAACTTAAACAAACCCTTGAAAATCCCCTTCCTCTTCCATATTCTCCCCTTCATCTAGAAGTTTCACCTCTCCCTCTTGTAAAATCTTCTCTTCCTCTTGCATTTGTGCCATAATTTTTTTGGTACCAGCTTGTTTCCTATTCCTTTATGGGCTTCCCTCTTCCACTATTTACTTTTCCTCTACCAAGGAAAAATTTCTCAACTTTTGGAATTGAAACTGTTGAACTTGCAACTAGAGATTAATAGCACACATGTAGGCTTCAAAAAAATTAATTAAATTTGATTTCAACATCAAATGTGCAGCTCTAGAAACAATGAAAAGCTACAAGAAATCTACCAAGCAAAACAAGATTCCAACCTACAGGACAGAATGCCTTGCTAAGCACAACAAAATTCATTCCTACAAGTGAGAATGCCTTCCATTATTACAAATCAGATTTAGAGCCACAAAAATCAGCTACATGCAATACTAAATCAGCCTTAAAATCTCCTCCATTCCTCCTTGGGTGCCATGGGTATGCCTCTAACAATCTACATTCATTTATTCATGTCTTTCTACAATTTCTTCATGTTCAATGCTCTCTTTCCCTAGGCATTGGATTTTTCTCTACAACCACAACCTTCGGGCCATCCTCCACTCCAATTTGGGTGTGGATTTCCTCTTCTTTTCTAATTGTTATTCCTTTCCTACAAGATCTTTAATATATTTGCTAAAAATTGACTCCATCATCTTGCATTCCACTACCTCAAGCAATTGCACCTGGAAGATTCCAACACTATTGGAAAACAAATTCAAACTCCTGGGAGTTACAAAGGGTCTGAATTGGAAAATTCATGCCTGGGTGTGGGTTCTCGACTCCTGGGTAGTTTTAGGAATATTAATAATTTAAAATTTTCAAACTTGCAATTTCAACTCCTATGATCACCTTGCCACAATGACTTCAAAATAAATTTTCGGAAGAGGGAAGATGAAAAATTTACCACATATTTGCAAGAAAACCAAAATTTGGAAACAAAAGCAATAAAGATTTTGGATGTGCAAGATTGCACTGCTCCCAGATGCTCCTGCATCACTCTCCTTATATCTCTATCTCTCCCTCTTCCTCTATATATCTTTATCTCTTCATCTCTATATCTCCCTATCTCTCTATTCCTACCTTGTAATACCCCTCATGTTGTTGATTGGACTTGATACTTTCTATGGTTTTGCTTGACACTTTGAGACTTTGATAGTTACTGTTTGTTGGTTGGATTGGTTGATTGGATAGTTTAGACTACTTGATGATTATGCTTCTTTATTTGATGACATGGATATTTTGATATGACATTATGGTTACATTTGATTTGGTAATGTTTAATTTGATGTAGTAGTATATTGTGATGCAGTAGACTAGTAATTATTTCATGATGATATGATGTGATCAGTATAGTTTAACAATGTTACTTTATACTTGATGCTATAGTTGTTAGTATGGTTTCGGTGAGGGGAAAGTGTAGCACCACTCGTTCGCGAGTGCCCTGCTACGTTGTGATTCCTTCTCACGATGTGATGCATTTGATTATATATATGTTGTACACAACCTTGTTTGTATGTAGGAATTGCAGGAACAAAGTCTCGATTCCACCTGCTTTGGCAGGATAGGGCGAGCATTAAATTATCCCAATGGGCATGATGTTGAAACAGAGATGACAAGGAAGTCACCCCATCCCAAGTTTGTCAACCCATCATTTGTCTAGTGGTATTGTGCATCTTTGACTTTGGTCATTTTTGTATTATATGATAGTTGTCTTTTGTGAGTGTACTTGTGTTATTTATTTAATGTTAGTGTTGTTATGCATTGGGTGGATTAATAGTATGATGTAATTCAAATAATTAAATAGTTAAAAATAAAATGTTATTAGTAATTATTGGAATAGCTTTATTAAAAGTATTAAATTAAAAGCTATGTAATAAATTAAAGATAAATAAAAAAATAATGTAAATAATATTATTTAAAAATTGTCATTTGGATAATTTAATAAAAATAGCAAGTTGAGAATAATTATGAGAATAAAATAATTAAATGTTTTAAAATGTGTCAACTGTGAGTGGAAAATTAGCTAAATAGAAATTAAAATTAAAGATTGTAGTTCGAATGGAAAAAAAATCAAGAGAAGAATTAAAAGGACCAATGAATGTTCAGATTTTGTTAAAAAGCTGGTGAGAAAATAGAAAATTTCCTTTTCATTCTGATTTTTGGGTTTTCGAAAATAGAAGAGGATATCTTTTTATTTAATAGAAAAAAAAAGAAGAGGTATGCACAAGAAAATTTATAGAAGCTGCAAAATATATATAAATATATATTTAGTTCTGTAAAAAATTTCATCCTCTCTCTTTGTCTCTGGAAAAAAGGCCATTTTAAATAGAAAATTAGTTTACAGAAATTAGCTTGAAGGAATTTCGTGAAGCAGTGTTGTAGAAGGAAAGAGTGAATTTCGAGGAGCCACGTGGGAATCAAAGGAAGACTTCATCAAATCCTCTGCAAGCGTAGGACTCTAGATTTCCATTCTATTTTTCTTTCAAAATCAATAAAAATAAATATGTTAATTGGTAAAAGAAATTCGATTGGGGTTCAGTATAAAATTTCTCTCATCAATCTATTTATTTTTGCCTGATAAAAAGGAAAGTATCAATCAATTAGATTATCTATATGCCTATGTTTTGTTTTGAGAAAATTTTGTTCCCTCTCTGGAACTTATATATATGTGTGTACATATACATATACATATACATGCATACATACATATATATACATATATTTGTATATTTTATTGACAGAGGAATCTTGATGTTCATATATATATACATATTAATTTATTTCTGAATCAAAAATTTGATGGGCCGGGATTTATTTCTACCGGCGGGAATTTGTTTTAAAGAAAAAATTTATATAATTAACTTGGGGAGGGACGGTGTTGGCCATACCGCCCCGTCCCCCCCCCCCCAATCTCCTTACACATATGGGTGGCTACGTGGTAGCCAGTAGATGGCTACCCACAGCAGTCATCAAGACTGTTGTGCGCAACCCCACCGACCCCTGCTTTCTGCAGCCTTGTTAAGGCCGAAAGGCTATGAAAATTGTTTCTTTTTTTAAAATTTATTTTATATATATATTTCTTGTCCTATCACTGTGTGCAACCCAAAAAATAAATAAATCCAGAATATGGTTATTTTTCAGTTTTAGAGATATTTTGTAAACATAAGAAAATAAAAAATGAATATATATATATATATATATATATATATATTTCAATTTTTGTGATTTTAAATTATACATGTGACTGTAATATATTACTGGAAAAAGGCAAATCATATAATAGAATTATTATCAAAATTTTATTTCGAAGTTTATTTTTGGAGAATGGAATTAAATTGTATTGGTTAGTTGAATAAATGAATTTTTTTGTAATAACAAATGTGTGGAAATTATTATGTTAACTTGTATTTTGGATTCTTGTAAATTTGATTTGGCTTCTTTATTATCGTTGTGTTATTGTTTTGGCTTTAACCGATGTGGGAACCCAATATGCCTTAGGAACCCACTTAGGGATGTTGTGAACTTTAGTCTTCCAGAGGCTTGAGACAAGTGTTAGTTGATGTTTTATCTTTCATTTGTTATAATTGTGGCAAGTTGTTTGGCATCATTGTTTTGAAAGGGTTGTACTGGATTTTATTGAGAATTTGGTTATGTGCTTTTGGCGAGATGGGTAATGCCTCGCATGTATTCAATTGAGATTTAATGTTTTGTTCTCTATTGGTACAACCCTTGGTTTTGATTATGTTTCGAGTCTCTAGGGAGAGTGGCTCTTCGTGGGGGTCAATGCCTCAAATAGGAGGAAGGGCCAGGATAACCCACACAAGAGTTAGGTTAAAAAGTGAAAACTTAATTAAAGAATTTAGGGGGATGGGTAGTAATAACATTAACAAGATAAGTATGGATACCTCATCCATCTGTTAGGTCTTTCGCAGACTTAATGGTGGACTGAGAAGGTCGTGGTTGGCAAGGTCGTTACCTCGTCTTCATGAGAGGTTAACGGCTCCGCATGAGTCACCCTATTGGGTCGGTGCCTAGAGAGAGGCGGCCAGGATAACCATAGATGGGGGTCAGCGCCTATTTGCAAGGTGGCCAGGATAACCCATGTAGGACTATGTGATGACACTCTCCTCTAGTTGCCCTTATGCTTTGTTTTCTTGCTTGCCTCTAGAAGTGGTTTTTGGTTGTTGCCCTTTGGATTTATTGATGATGTGTTTAATGGTCATGTGTTGTTGCGGTTGGTTTCTTAGATGTTGTTTGTTTATGATCTATGTACTCTCATTGGATTTTAGTCTTGTTGGAATCCTTGGTTGAGGTCACTTCCTTGTCGGGGGGTGGATTTTTCTAAAACCCACGTGGTCAGGTGGAACGTGCTCCGCACCCCATTGGGTTCCCCATCAGCATTTGTTCTATACAGTATCATCTAGCTTGAGCTTGAGCCAAAGTTTTCTTGTAGCCAGATGTTCATAATGTATTTCAAATATTCTTTTGTATTGATGTAGCATTCCCTCATGTACGGGAGATTACGATGTAAACTTATGTAAATAAACTATGTAATGTAAATGCACCTTTGTAATCATTATGAGATTGAATATCGTTTTGTAACATGTGATGTGATTATATTTATGCATATGTATGTATGGATGCTTATTGGGATTAATCTTGTTTATTATGGTTATCTCTTGCAATGATCTAATGTAATAACTATGATGGATGTAAAAGTTAGTTAAGTTATTTGGCTTTATGTTTATCTTTCGTTATGGGTTGGTTTTAAGCGATGTAACCTCGTGTGTCCCAAAGGACTTAGATGTCTGAGAGTGGATCATGCAATGTAATAATGTATAATGGAAATTTATATGATTACTTAATATGTTTACTATGTATTTAAAAATAAATAAAAAATTGTGTAGTAGTTGTCCTTTGGGGTTTGCACAACGGGCATTACATACCTCCCTCACTTTGTCTAACTTTATCTCTCTATCTACCTCTCTATCTATTTATATACCTTCTTTATCTACATCTATACCCATATCTCTCTATTTGTCTCCATATCACTCTCTATCTATCTATCTATATATATAGAGAGAGAGAGAGAGGTGATATATAGAGACAAGTAGAGACAAAAAAATAGAGATGAGGAGAGGGAGAGAAACAAGGAGAGATAGGGAAATATGACAAGAGAAAGAGAGAGAGGTAGAGATAGAGCGGGAGAGATAGAGAGGGGTATGGAGGGAGGGGAGGGAGAGAGATAGTTCTAGATAGGGGAGAGAGGAGAGGAGGGAGAGAGAGAGAGAGGGGGGGGATAGAATGGAGAGATAGTTCAATATATAGAGAGGGAGATAGAGAGAGAGAGAGACATACAAAGATAGAGAGACAAAGATAGAGACATAGACAAAGACAAAGACATAAAGATAGAGAGATATAAAGAGAGATAAAGATAGATAGAGACAAAGACAAATATATAGATAGAGGTAGAGACAAAGAGAGACAAAGAAAAAGATAGAGAGAGAGAGAGAGAGAAATACAAAGAGAGATAGAGAGACACACACACACAAAGAGAGAGATATCTATAGAGAGACAAACATAAAGATATAGTGAGGGAGGGAGAGGGAAAGAGGGAGAATGAGAGGGAGAGATAGGGATATAGGAGAAGAGAAAGATAGAGATAGGTAGAGATAGAGTGGGAGAGATAGAGAGGGGGGATGGAGAGAGGGAGGGTGGTGAGAGGGAGGGGGAGATATGTCTAGATAGGGAGAGAGACATAGAGGAGAGGGAGATATGGAGAGGGATAGGGATAGGAACAATATCTTTTGTATTATATATTTATGAGTTAATATGTTTTTTGTCAAACCATAGTAGAGAACATTTCCCTTATGATAAAATGGTTTTTAGATATTTGTGAGGGTATATTGATTATTAGATTATTTTTATCATGGGATTGATGATGTGGGTAAGATTCTTGATATACAAGGCTTTGAAAATTTGGATTAGGCTAGTTATTTGGACAATATGAGGTCTATATGTGCATTTTTTTTTCTTTATTTAGAGGAGCTATTAGTTGGTTGAGTAAGAAACAACCTATAATTACATTGTCCACTACAAAATTAGAGTACATGACTACAAAACATTCCTATAAAGAAATCTTGTGGCTATATAGATTCTATTTAGGTATTGGTTTAATCTAAACAAGTTATAATTAGACATGATAGTCACAATATCATTTGTTTAATAAATAACCTAATATACCATGCTCATACAAAGCATATTGATGTTCAATATCACTTTATTTGTGAGATGGTTGAGGGTGATAGAACCATGGTATGGAAGATTGATACTTTAGTTAATGTTATAAATTATCTCAGTAAGTTGGTGAGCACAAAAAAGTGTCCTTGGTGTCAAGAGGTCATTGGCCTAGAAACTTCTAGAGATTGATCTACTTTTTAGTTTCCCGTTATGTATTACAATGTAACTTTTAAGATATGTGTAGTTATTGGGATAGCTAAAAATTATCATGGACCCATAGGGCTACATGTGGATTCCACTATGAAGGACAAATGAAAAAGGCCTCTATGAGAGGTGTCATATGGTGAGGGTATTGTTCCTCCTATTATGGGATTGATAAGTAGGGTGATGAGGGAGTTAAGTAGGTGAATAGAGTTGAGCATAAGAGTGATAGTAACATTTATTTTGGCTAATAGTCTTGTTTAGATTTAGAAGTGCTTTTATTAGATATTGAAGCTATAAAATATAATTATAACCTATAGCATACTATTTTAAAATCATTTAAATTGAAGGATAAATATTGCAAGTAAGGATAACTAATTTACACACCTAAATCAATGGAGAATCATTTGAGGAACATGTAAGGGATAAATTATATGAGAAAGAATAAAAAAATGTTAAGAACTATAGTATGTTGTTGAAGAAGAGGATGTTGAGATTGGAAAGCAAGAATGACAATTTAAAGACCTCCTTGGACAAGGTTATTCAACTAATTAGGTCTATTATCATAAATTTATCTACCAATATTTATTTGTTACATGATAATTTTTAAAGAGGAAGAGGAATTTTTTGAGGTTGAGGGTCCAGGTAAGAGGACAAGGTCCCAACTACTTCAAAAGGAAAATGTTGTAATTGATCTAGATTGTGAGGTTTTAAATGATCACTTGAGATTTATTTTCGAAGAACTAGATGTGGTAAATGGACTGAAGGGCATATCATCTATGTATTTTTGGTGTTAAATAATATTTTTTCTCATATTCTATTGGTCTAATAAAATTTTGTTTCAATGCTATTTGTTCATGACTTGGTATTTTCAACCTCTTGTGGAGTGTTATTTTATTGTTGCTATTCTTTTGGGACTTTACATTATGTTTGGATGCTCATTGTAAAAGGGTTTGGGCCCTTTGAAAATCCCACCTTTATCAATAATATTAAAAATGAGTTTTGTGACAGTAAATTCTGACTATTTAAATCTAACCTTTAATTACATTGATGTGCATGTGACATGCAACATTGGTGTTCTAGAATCTCTAGTTTTAACTTTTCAATAATCTCAAATGATTCTTCATTAGTATTAAAAGTGGAATTTATATATTTTTTTATATAATTGAGGAAATCTTCCTCCACATCAACATTTTCAATAATCTCAAATGATTATTCATTAATATTACCATAATTTTGTTCATACCATTAACACCCTAATTAACATTGTTACAATATTCATGAATTGAATCATCATAAAAACTACCAAAATGATGAGAAAGTAAGTGATTTATCATATCATATAACTCTTGTGTATATGATGGACTTGTGATTCATTAACTATATTACCTTATGGTTGGATTTGTGACCTTAATTATAAAAACATTAACATGATATGACAAGTCTATTTGTTATTGTAAGGTCATAAATTGGCACAATCTCCACCTTATATTTTTGCACTTATTTTGGTGTCCACTCCCTTATTATGTTTTTAAGTCCATTTTTTCCTCTTCTATGCTCATAGAAGGATACTTCAAGTGACCATAGACATGAATTTATCACAAGTCATTGTTTGAAACTTGGAAATATCATTGTGCCTTAGTACTAATTTCTAGGTCACTTGTACCTCTAATATACGTATCAAATATTGAATTATAAAAATGGCATTTCTTACCCATTTATGCCCTAAAACTTATTATATTTTCAATGATCATTTACCTAAAAACTTAGTCTAGGTTCATTTATAAGCCCATTTCCCCTCCACTCACTCATATTCAATGCATATTTGAGAAAACTTAGTACCATCATTGTTAGAGGAAAATTGCAAGATCTTCATTAGAGAAACAAGAGACCAAGTACTTGTGAAATGTAATTTTTTATTGTGTAAGTTTTGTTGTTGGAACTTGAGACCAAGTACTTGTGAAATGTGAGTCATTGATAATACACAATTAAAGGGTTCTTGGCAACCACTTCATATTTACCGACAATAGTCTAAATGGTCTCGAGGGATCCACCCCTCTTAGATGGTAGAGAGGAAATTAACCATTACATATTGTATAAATTGTGTGACTAGAAACTAGAGACCAAGTACTTACAAAATGTGAGTCATTTCCATGACATCAAACTAGAGTGCTCAGTAAGGTACTTCATGTTCATTGATAATAATACATAGGCCCTAAGGGGCCCACCCATCTTAGATGGAAGATGTGAAATTAACCATTGACTATTGTGTATGTTGTGTAATTGAATTGTGTCCAAGTACTTGTGAAATGTGAGTCCTTTCCAAAACATCAAACCAAGGTTCTTAATAAAGTAATTCATGTTTATTAACAATAGTTTAGAGGGCCCCAAGGGACTTGCCCCTCTTAGATGATAGACATGGAATTAACCACTACCTATTGTGTAAGTTTTGTCAATGGAATTGAGATAGGTACTTGTGAAATGTGAATCTTTGCCAAAATACCAAACTAGAATATTTGAGAAGATACTTCATATTTATTGACAATCTTCTAGAGGACTCTAGGGAACCTTCCCCTATTAGAGGGTAGATGGGGAATTAACCAACACCCATTATGTAAGTTTTGTGACTAGCATTGGAAGTTGTATGCTTGCAAAATGTGATGATAGACATGGAATTAACCACTACCTATTGTGTAAGTTTTGTCAATGGAATTGAGATAGGTACTTGTGAAATGTGAATCTTTGCCAAAATACCAAACTAGAATATTTGAGAAGATACTTCATATTTATTGACAATCTTCTAGAGGACTCTAGGGAACCTTCCCCTATTAGAGGGTAGATGGGGAATTAACCAACACCCATTATGTAAGTTTTGTGACTAGCATTGGAAGTTGTATGCTTGCAAAATGTGAGGTGTTTGGTAAGGTACTTTATGTTCATTGATAATAGTCCATAGGGTCCTAGGTACCCACCCTTCTTAGAGGGAAAATTGTGAATTAACCACCACATATTGTATAAGTTATGTGACTCAAACTAGAAACCAAATACTTGTGAAATACACGTCCTTGCCAAATACACCTTCATCCAATAATGGTGAACATATAATCCAACAAGACAAGAGGGACTTTTCAGATCATTTATGTGAAAGAAAATTATTCCATATGAATTGTTGAAAAAGACAAATAACCCCTCTTTAACTCATTCTTTATCAAATTCTTTAAGAACAAAAATATTAATAAGACTCGTTTTATCACACACTTTATTTTTAACTAGCATTTCCATAAATCCAAATCAAATGAAATAATTATAAACATGATTCTACATAAAAGCTCTCATGTTTGACTTATTTTTTTTAAATAATTTTATATTAGTATTTTTTGAATAGTTAATTTAGGTTGAATGGGACATATTGCAAACAATTATATACATTAGTAAATCACTATCACAAAACTTGATCTATTAATTGAAGAAGACTAGCATGTTAGCCAACGCAGGGATTTGAACCAACATGTTGTTGAATTATGGCACACACAAATTTATATGTTGTACATGTATTTAGGACTTGTCTTAATGTCTCTGCAAATTTCTACATGCAACTCCATATGTGTCTTTCTACATGTTGCTTTATTTCTCTATAAATTTTGTGATTACGTGTGAAGTTGAACAAGTTACAATCTATTTTCAACGGAGCTTGACACGATTGGAACATTTTCTTCTCATTCTTCCTTCATCTGATGATCTAATTAAAAACACAAGGTTAGTCAGTATTTTAACAATTTAAATGATCAAGTGAGAATCATTATATATAGTGATTTCAGTTTAAATCAATGTACTTTAAGTTTTGATTTGTTGTGATTTCGGTTTGAACAATATATTTTAAGTTTTGATTTGTTACGATTTTGATTTAAACAATCTATTTTAAGTTTTGATTTGTTGCAATTTTTATTTAAACAATGTATTTTAAGTTTTGATTTGTTGTGATTTTTGTTTAAACAATGAGTTTTAAGTTTTGATTTTCTTAGGGGATTTATTTGAAATCACACAAGTTTTTTCAATAGGGTCCATCTATTAACGTGATTTCGGAAAAATCATCTAAACAAGTCAAAATTTAGAAAGTGTTGTTTAATAGTTATATAATGTTGTACAATTGTCTAATTCACTTGTTTTATGTTGTTTAACATATGATTTCAATTATAATTTAGAAGGATTCAATACACGAAAGTGACACATATGCATGTGGATCTCTAACAAGAGTTGCACATATGTATGCAATTAAGGGACTCCCTCCGCCTTCCACATTTGCAATATTATTAAAGGTTCAATTGTCAATATAGTCAACAACAACATCGTGTGAAGGTTTATTTCTTACAGCTACTTTTGAAGTAGTTTGTAGTGATTGTCGAGGTGTATCTCCAAAAGAAATGAGTAGTTTTGTTTGTAAGTGCTAAATCAAAAGGAATATCTAAATTCTTAAAATTGCATGCCATGATATACTATTTTTTTTAGCTGATTTGGAAAGGTACTTCATCTAATGATCAAATTATTTAAATGTTTCATGCTAAAATTTGCATTGTCATTTGCTTGTTTATATGTTTTCTAAAATGTTTTGAAGATTATTCATTATTGGCTATGAACATATATACAAGACACAATTGTCAGTAATAAGATCATATTAATGGGAGCTTCCCTTCTCAGAAACAATTGGAGACTTACAACTAGCCCATGTATTTAAATCCCACTGTTGTCAGTATAGAAAAAGTGTTGTTCGAGTTATTGGAGAAGAAGTACTCTACCCACAAGCTCATTGGGCCATATTTCCTTCTCAATTGGTTTATGTTTTCTATCTAATGCCTATGACTTTCTTCAATCTTTTCCTGACCTTCAATCGATAGCTTCAAAAGTGGTTAAGGATATCTTTTTGCAAGAGGATAAATTGCTTAAAGGTGTTCAAGTGTACGAATTTTGGAAAGGTCAAGGGAGAGTTGGTGGCCTTTTCCCTCGACATTTTCTTCTCAATGGAAACATCTATGTCTCTATGCTCGATGCCATCAAAAACACTCTGGAAATGCGTAGCTTTCGCTATCTATAGTCGGCTCTTGAAAGACATAGGGTGGTAATAGGTGGAGATCTTGCAGATGACATTA
>VDFB02043494.1:0-12696 GCA_007258455.2 Sequoia sempervirens | reverse complement strand
AAAAAGACTAGTTAGAAAATTATAATAAAAAATTTAATAACAAAATCAACAATCAACTTATTAATAAATTTAACAAGTTATTAAAAAGTAGCAATTTCTTACTTCATAGTGGACCACTAGTCATCATTGAGAATATTTCGTTTGATACTTTTTTCTTTAGCATTGTTTGTAGTAGGCCATCTATTCCACTCTAAATTAACCATAATCAACTATAGAGCATCTTGCACCTCAAGCAACTTCGCTAACAAAATGAAATAACTGGCATTCCTTGTCTCCACAAGTTTGAGGAATTTCTTCTTTGAGGAAGTCTTAAAAAGAGCAAGTGAAATGTGGTGGTTGCAAATGAATATTTGAATATTTCTAGCTTCTACCACCACTTGTTGCATCCAATTTATCTTCCCTATGTCTTTTAATACATTGTTCAATCCATGAACACATGGGGTCCAGAAGATGCGCTTGTAAACACCATCCACCATCATGCCAACTAGTTTGCACACACATGCCAAATTAGGGACGACCTGTACAACATTCGAGGCCCCAACTTTTTCTATGCTATTTTTCAAAATATGGAATTGGAAGTCTACATCCTTGTGCTTTCTAAATCAATCAATAGCTTAAAAAAAAAAAAAAGAGTCAGCTAAACAGTGACTATGATGTTAATCAGTGGCCGATGTCTAATATCAGTCCACCCATCCATGACAATAGAGCAGATCGTTTTACTCCAAGTCTGCCTCGTGTCCTCTATCACCAAATGCACCTTAGAATATTCTTTGTCAAGGAGGGTAGTGTGTGGTTTATGTCTCTAGGGGGGTGAATAAAGGACCAACAAAAGCTGCATCTTTCAACATATATGTGAAATAAGGAGAAGACGCTACATGGAATGGGATAACATGGGCATAGAAAATTTCGGCAATGGAAGACTCAACCACATCCCATGCTTGCATATTGAATAAACCTACAATTGTCCCTGCCTTCTCATTAGCAATAGTCTTTCTTTTTTCTCTTGTAAACATCACCACTATTACCACCAACCATAAAGGGCATATGCATAGCTGATTGTGCAGATTGTATTGGCATTGGCACACCCTTAGACCTTGCTTTTATCTCTATATGCAATCTATGAACCTCTACCTTCTCATTCTCCTTTATATTTAGATACACCTCAACCCCAATGTCCTGTAAGGCCTAATAGATGAAAATATACTCTTGTGTAACTCCCTCTAAAATCTTATTTACAAATGTGACACAATCACACTCTACCACTCCCTGAATTTTTCTATCTTTATCTAAGGCTGTCACAAATTGGAGAAGAGGTTTTCTGGGATTAAAAGGGCTCCTTGGATAAGGTTTTAAAATGGTGGAAAGACACTTAAATGGATTTTATGGTTGTTTCCCTTCACCCACAACACTCCTATGCCCTAATGAAACCCAACCGAGCTTGAAACTCTCACATCTTGATTTCTTTCTTCCATCTCATGTTCACTACTCTCACTGTTGTTGTTCATATTGTTTTGTGAAATGATAATGCAAGTGCAAACTGAAATTAGAAAAAAAAATTCATACATTTCTTCCTTAAAACTTAAAAGAAACAAATAAACAAATAAAAAACAAATGAAAAAATGACTTACCTCTTACACTTCTCTTGCAGCTTGACTCCTTACTGCTCATTGATGCTGATTTTTCTAGTTACACCTTGAAACTCTATTCAAAATGATTTTTTGGCTCCATCTTTGCTGCAAATTTTTTTCAACATATAAAAAGGAGTTAGAATGAGATAGGGAGGCCTTTTTTTGTTGCTTTAGGGGTAAGAGTGGTGTGGGGGTCTTTAAAAAATAAAAATAGAAAAGTCTGTTTTTGATTTTGGATTTTTTTTAATAAAAAATACTTGAACAGCCATGGGGATAGCTGCCTATCCCTGATTTGCCCCCCATTTCTGGTATTTGTAGGGCAAGAAAAAATGGGGATGGCTAGGGAACGTCCTCGAGTTGTCCCCATGTCCTTGGGATGGGTACGCTTGGAAAAATTCATGGGACACATCTTTGGGGAAAGTAGGTAAGTTCATTTATATTGTGAATGTTTTGTACTTCATATATTAGATAGCATAGCGTTGCTCATAACTTTACTTCTATCTTTTACATTATTGTTATCTATAGCCCTTGCCTACTATCAAATAGCATTTTAGCATAATAGTTTTCATAGCTCTTGCTTACCACCTAGTGGCACTATTCTTACAAACGACTCTTGCTTACTAACTTAGATTGCATTATGGATCAGTATTCTTGAATTGTCTAGAACATAGTTTGCAAACTCGGACTCGCCGCGGACTCGGCAACCCAAAAATATGACTCGGACTCGGGACTCGGGAAAAGACTCGGCTAGGACTCGGGAAAAAAAACAACCGTAGTTTTACAAAAAAACAAGAACAAATTAATGCATTTAGAGAACATAAGAGCCTAATTTGATTATCAAACACTCATAATTCAAAGATTACACATGTCATATGATCATCAAACACTCAATAATTGAAATTTCATCATTCATAGTCATCAAATACTCATAGTTTCAATGTATAACAGCATCATAAGTTTATAAATGTTTACATATAATGATATAAAAAAGAGGAAAACATTAACAACCATATGTAATCTACATCTTCCTTTTTCCCCTCCCAATGGTACTCAATTTTGGAGGCCTAGAACTAGAAGGTGCCCGTGCTATAGTATCCAAATGAGGACTAGGAGATTGAGTAGGGGAAACATGATATTCAAATGTGTCTTCATCATCCTCCATGGCATCCAATCTTGCTGCTTCTTCTTCTGCTGCTGCTCTCTCTAATTCAGCAAGATCCTCATCAGTAAGGAAGACATCAGCCTCATCATTTTGTTCATCAATAGTCCATTCACCATATGGATCAATGTCATCCAAGTCGATGGACTCGTGTGAAACACCCTCCACCTTTCTAGTTCGAAGGCGAAGGTTGTACCGAACAAAAACTAAATCATTTAGGTGTTGTTGAGTCAACCTATTCCTCTTCTTTGTGTGAATGTTTTCAAATAAACTCCAATTCCATTCACACCCAGAAGCACTGCATGGCTGTGACAAGACACGTATGGCTAGCTTTTGAAGATTTGGTGTGCTAGCACCATAGTTCTCCCACCATAGATCTACAAAAACATGTTTAAAAAATATAAGTATTAAGAACTAAGAATAAAGTAAACAATCTATATGTAAGAATCAAGTTTCTAATTTCATTTTTTACCTGGTTGTTGTTTTCCTCTCCTTTCAATTGCTTGTTGGGAGGAAAAGAGTCTCCCCTTTGCACCCTTGTAGACCTTGAATAGATAAAAGAAAAAGTAAATCAAATATAGAAAATTCATAGATAGTCAAGGCTCAACATTGCAAATTCATAAATAAGATGCAACAAATCTCACCTCCAACTCATCAAGCACTTTATCTCTCAGCTCACGATCAGGCACCATCCTATCAATGCATATCACAAGACCTTCCATGACCTCCTCATCCGCCTTAAATGTGTCCGAGAAGTAGAACTTCGGATTCAAGAAGTAGGCAAAGGCATGAATCAGCTGGTGGAGTTGGTGTGTCCATCTCTGATCAATGATGCGCCATATGATTTCATATTTCCTTTTGTTGCCGCCATAGTAACGTGATATGGCCTCTTTGGCCCTATCCATGGCCTCATAGATGAAACCCATTGGCATGCCATCTCCATCCACCATACGAAGAACCCTCACCAAAGGTTCTGTCACCTAAAAAAATGAAAACAAATGTTAAATTATATAACAAAATTAACCCTCAAAAATAAAAAAGTTTATTAGATATTTTGATTTACGCATTCCTCGTCTTTTTGGCTTTGGTTTCTTGCTCTCTCTCTCTCCTCTCGATGGCTCCCTACTGGGTTGCTCGGCCGCTGAATTTGGCGGTGGATTTGGCCAAGTCCGAAATTAGGGTTTGAGTCTTCCAAACCAATTTGAGGTCGAATAGGTGAATAAATTGAAAATTGAACTAACGTTTTGTCGGGTGATAGTCAAGCCAAAGAAGCCCGCAAATTTTCATCAGATTCGGTGGTACTTACTATTTTTAGTGTGGAATTGTGGCGCTATCGCCTATTTGAGATCTCGGATCATCACACATCGGCATCTCGTGAGTATATCGATCACAGATGCCAAATTTGAGCAAAATTGGACAACTTACTATTTTTAGCACCGGGCCTGTGACAAATTTCTGTATCCGTGATGCAGATTTTCTTTGCATGTCCGGATATTCCTTCTTGGTTTTTCGGGACCTTCGCGACGATGTAGCATGCAAGTCGAGATGACCACTTTCAGGATTCAGCCTTCCGAGGCTATTTTTAGGGTTTGCATGTCGAGGTTTCTTTTGCATGTCAGGTGATTCCTGATGGGTTTTTCGAGAGCTTCGCGATGGTGTGACATGCAAACGAGGATTCTCACTCAGCAAGGAACTTGCTATTTTTAGCAGGTAAGTTCTGGCAAACCGCTTCCCGCCACTCCAGATCACGAAATGATCGCAGCGTCGCTAAACGTAAGACAAACGGAGATCTTTGATACATGCAAGACAAGTTAGGGTTTCCACGAGCCTAAAAAATAGGCATCAAAAGTCAAAATCTTCGAAACCGATGTAAACCATCGGGATCAACATTCTTCAAGCATCCTCACTGGGTGAAATTTCAAGTCGAACTGAGCACTTATCATTTATAGCAAGTCAAATTGAAACGCATAAAATAGGTAAATCGCTTTGCATGCATCGCTGTCGGGCAGTTAGAAGGTCAATACGTGGTGAGGATCGCCTCATTCAAATTTCAACTCGATCGGAGCTTGGGAGCTATCAGAATCAAGAGCTTACTATTTTTAGTAAGCCACCCTCAGAAACAGGCTATAAATAGCAGGGTGACTAAAAGTTGCAGTGTCGACAGGTTGAAAAGGTTATGAAGAAGCTGTGTTTAAAATTTCAGGCCAATTCAAGCTTCAGAGATGCAAATTCAGACAACTTACTATAAATAGCAGGGCATGTAAGCAGACGAAAGGTGATGAAAATTTGTCTAAGTCTGGAAGTTCGTCCTCCTCTACATAAGAAATGCGCCCATCCCAGCTGGAGGCATAAAAAATTCAAAGTGATGCAAGTTCGTCCTGCTCAGGGGTCAAAATGCGCCCAAAGCACAACTGGTCAAAGAAAAGTCAAAGTGTTCATCCACCTCCAGGGGCAAAATGCGCCCAAACTTGAAGAGGAATAAGTTGAAAATTTTCTAAGTCTGAGACCTCGTCCTTCACCAGGGGTAAAATGCGCCCACAAGCAAGCTGGAGACATTCAAAAAATTTCTAAGTATAAAAAATCCCTCTCCTAGGCCAAAATGCGCCCAAAAGGCAAGGAAGTCAAATGGTCAAAGCAAGTTCATCCTCCTTCCTGGGCAAAATGCGCCCAAAGTGAGAAAGGTCAAAGGAGTCAACACTTTTTATCCTGCAAGAGGTGCAAAATGCGCCCAAGGCATGCCATGTCAAGACAAAAAAATAGAAGCCGAAGAGTCACATGCCAAGGCGTTGGGGTTTCATTCTTCTCTCTCACACATGCGCTCATGCAAAGTCAAAGGAGTCAATAAGGTTTATCCTTCCCCCATGCTGAAATGCGCCCAAAATGGGCCATGTAAGGACAAAAAACTGGAAGTCCAAAAGTCATTTGTTGGGTGGCGTTTGAAAGTTCATCCTCTTCCCTTGCTCAAATGCGCCCAAGTTTGAGATGTAAAAGTAACTAGGAGGTAAGAAAGGTAAAAATGTTGCCTAGATGTGGTGAAAGGTGAGTGAATTCCTCAATGGCGCTCAAGGTGGTGGATGCTGGAAAGTTTTAAGGCGTGATGAAGTGATATGCCAAGGGTGGTGGAAATAAAAGGTTAAATGCTAGGCGCCTAAAGTCGAAAAGTGTTAAGAATTTTCCAAGGGCGTTGGAATTTTTAATAAAATTACCTTGCAAGTGTGGAGCTAAATCAAGTGTGCCAGGCGTGAAAGAAAATTTTTCTAAGTAAGTTGATGAAATGAAATTTTCTCTCGCAGGCAAGACAAACAGAGTTGAATAAAATTTCCTAAGGCGAAATTTTCAAAGTGATTTAAAATTTTTTCTAAGGCAAAATATTTTCTTCCTTGAAAAAAAAAACGCCTAAGTATGATGAAGTGATAAAATCTTTTTCCTGAAGTCCGAGTGAATTTTGCCAGTGATGAAGTCAAAAGATGTTGGCAGTGCAGGAATAAAATTTTCCAAGTCAGAGCAAAATTCTCAGAGGGGATCGAAGAACGAGAACAAAATTGTTGAAAGAATATTTTCTAAGGTTCAAAATTCAGAGAAAATTAAATGAACCCGTTCGTTGGGTACCCATGGATTCGAAACGTTCTGGAGGAAATTTTCTTCTGGGTATCGAAGATTATCGACGAGGAGGAGATTTTAAGGTCTTCCACAGCTTGTCGAGGATTCTGGGATGAAGATTTTAAGTGGGCACCAGGTTGATGAATTTCCTAAGGGAGATGTGAAAATTTTCTAAGGCAAATGTGAAGAAGATGTGTTTTCAAGGTGAAAATCCTTCGTGAGGATAGTTTCCTTGAGCCAGAAATGAATAAAATCGAGGTTGTCAGAGCTCCAGCAGGTGAAATGAATTTCTTGAAGATGCAGTTGAAGTTGATACTGTCAAAGGGATGATACGCCTTTGAAGAAGATGGATCAAAATTTGGCTAAGGCATGAGGAATCATGAAGAAGGAAAAAGTTGGCTAGTGAAAACGATGAGCCCTTGAAGATCAAAGTGCTAGAATCAGGTGAGTAAGTTGAATTTATATTATGAAATGATCTGATACCCCTCTCCTTGCTTGTTTTGCAGGAGGAACGTCGAGGCCAAACGATGATGACTTAGTGTGATGACTTGAAGTGGAAGCACGAGGAAGATGAGTTTCAATCTCGAAGGAGAAAAAGTTGCAAGAAAATGACTAAGTGTTGGGACTTAGTATAACTCAAAGTGACGAAGATGAAGACCCTCAAGTGGAAGAAATCAAAGAGCGACGCCAAGAAAGAAGATCGAGAATGGTGTGAACGCGTCTACAAATGGAATCTTCTAGAAGGATGATGGTGGACATTATGGCGCATTTATTACCCCACTCTCCTCTGTGGCGGTTTTTAGGGCAAATATTGTTTAGGGCTGAGGTGGCACGATTCTGGCCACTCTATTGATTGTAAACCCTAGCCGCCTTTTTGGGACTTGGCTAGCTATAAAAGGGGAGTCCCCCATTTGTAATCTCATTAGAGTAGAGTATGAACTCCAGAGTAGATTACTGAGAGAGCATTAGAGCTAGATAGTGTAGCATTGTAGAGCATTTTTGCATCATTTGAGAAGAAAGAAAGTTTTCCCTTTGAAAACTTTTTGAGGAGATTGTTGTGTAACACATTTTATGATAATAGATCTTTTCATTGATGATGGAATTCGCCTTGTCATGAAATGCTAGCAAGGTTTCTTCTTCCTTTCGTATCCAAGTAGATTAAATTCATGCAAGTAGCATACTTTGGTGTGTGATGTTTTATTGAGATAGCTTCGCTATTCCATACCACTAGCGTTTGTTGATAAGTTCGCCTTTGTGTGGTCGAATCGACATTATCTTGAGTTTAACTTCGCCAGACGGTATGCTTATATGCCAGGATGGTGGTATGCATGTTAAGTCATAATTTGAACATCTTTTGCTATTTCCCTTTGAAGATTGCACCGACGGTTTCAGGCTGTCCGACCTGAGGCTAGGTGAACTGCTGAAGTCTATCGAAGAAGCTCCACATATCCTCGTGATTTAGAATAGAACATAAACTTTAGGCCCTACACCTTTTAAATTCGCCCATTTCCTGCTAGAATTAGGAAACTTGTGCTTACCTCGGCCAAATCATTTGAATCACACGAAGCCTTAGTCTACTGCTTTGTTGTTGGGGTCAGTCAACAATTGTGTAAGTCCCCGACATACCAGCAATATCACATCAAGCCAACCGAGCCTATTCGCACTTAAGGAACCTTGAGTTGGAAAGCATGATCTTACTCAAGTAATCTTAGCATGCCGAATATCTTTGTTCAGAGGATAGGGAAGCCATATAACTTTATTCGCGGTTGGTGCGGTCTCTGAAACCACACCGCACTGGCGCTAGAGGGAGGGGGAATGCTAATAACAAACAAAGATACAGTCGTGTTGAAGTAGAAAGGGTTTGAAGTACACAAAGAGAGTTCCATTGGAGAAGATTATCATAAGTCAAGATGGTGCTCTCTCAGAGTTGAACAATCTCGTGCGCCGCCAATAGAAGAAGCATTTACATCCTGGATCGTATCACTTCATTTTCGCCAGACAAGTTGAAGAGAATCTTGAGGTCTACGCCCGGTTCATATAAAGATTTTGTGGAGTTAGAGCTACCTACGAGATCAAGGAAGAAGAAAGAAGTTCATTCAAGCAAAGAAGTCAAGTCAAGTGAAGAATTTTTATCAAACGAAGAAGTTCAATCAAGCGAAGAAAGCGGAGAAGAAATTTCAAGTTTATTCAGAACTCCACCTAGTGCTTCGAGGTTTGCTCAGCCAAAACAAGTTCAAGCTATTGTACAACAGCCAGCCCAAGTGATTGTGTATCAAAGGCGACTACCAATTCAAGCAATGGCTCAACCAGGAGGTCAACCAGGAGGTCAGCAAGGAGGTCAACCCGCTCCAAACGGTGCTACATGGTTGGTTACTAACCCATCTCCGCTAGAGTTTCAAGACTACCATGAGATGCCAAAGAATCCTGAAATTTTTTGTCTTAAGTTCATTGCCAATGATGTTAAGTACACGGCCGAGGACCATATCAAGATGTTTGAAGGTCACCTACGCAATAGGCAGATTGGGTACGCAGACGTGGCTTGCCGCCTATTCCCATATTCTTTGGGAGAAGAGGCTCATTTTTGGTTCATTCACCTACCAGTAGGGTCTATAAGGACATGGGAGCAGATGAAGGAGGCCTTCATCGGAAAGTTTGGTATACCAGCCACCCCTGTAGAGCTTTATCGTCAATTTGCAGAAGTGAGAAGACAAGACAAAGAGCCCATTCATGCATTCAACAATAGATTCCAAAAGGCCCTCAATAGGTTACGCACTCCTTATGTCATTGATGACGCTCGAGAAAGCTACTATTCAGCACTTGATCCTTTGACTGCAATGTTCGTAAGATCTCACCCCACTCCAGCAAATATAAATCAAGCTTACGCTAAAGCTGTTGAAGTAAGTCAAGGTTTAGGACAGAATATAACTGGGCCCGTACTCTACACCGGCCTGGCTACGACAAACAATCAAATGCCAATGTTCGGCTCAACATGGAATCAACAAGTTCCGGCATTAAATGCAATTCCACAGCCAGCTTATCAAGTTCAAGCACCATCAAGTCAGTTAGTTCTCCATCCTGGGATGCCTTTGTCCCAGACGCAAGTCACACAGCCTGTTTATCTCCAAAACACAGTGCCACCAGTGAAAACTTCAGAGGAGAAAGATGAAATGAAAGATTTGATAGAACAAGTGAAGAGGCTGTCAGCTGAGGTGACTCACCTCAAAAATCAAAATAATCAGACACAAGCTATGCCACGGAATTATCAGGCACACCAAGGTGCTAACCGAGGATATCAGAATAATCCTCCAAGTCATCAGGATACCCATCAAGGATACCATCAAGATAACAGTCATGGGTATAGAAATAACAATCAAGGATTTCAGAAGAGGTCTTGGAATACTGGGCCCAACAATGGAGGTGTCCCATCGCCATTGGACAATCCGCCACCTCCTGAAAATCGTCCTGCAGATAGAATTTATATGGCCGAAACTGCCTCGTCAGGATGGTGTAGGTTACATAACACGAACCAGCACTCTGAACTTCAGTGCCACGAATTCCAAGTTGTGGCTGGTATTCTCAAAAGTGAAGCAAGAATACAGGGGCCACAGAAAGTCCTGCAATTACGGGATATGAATTAGTCCCAGCACCCAGATATGATCAGGCATTGATAATAGAGGATTGCAATTTCCCGCCTGAGTTTCAGAGTTACACGCCCCCACCAGTCAATCAACAATTTCCATCAGCTTCAGCAAACGCTCCCGTGGGGATGCCAGAGTTTCAAATACCGTCAGAAGTTCACGCCACATATGCATCACCGGAAGAGCCCCTTCATAGAGATGGTTACATTTTTCCGCCTCTCAACAATAGTGTCTTGGTGGAAGGAAGTAGGGAGGTACAAGCTTTTCAAACCACTAGAGGTGAAGCTCCTAAAGTGTATCAAAGGAATTATCATCAGAAAGAGCCACTTACATCATCAATACCTCCTAATAATTTTACAACTCCGCCACATCCCAACGCAAGCAATAATCCAGGTTTACCTAGAGATTCTCCAGAGTACAGACGACAGAATGCAATGCAAGGCGGAGGAGGACAGCAAGTTATTCAGCAGCCAATTCATCAAGCCGAGCAGAGACAAAAGGAAAGTCTTCCTAGAGAGGACGTGAAAAGACTTGGCTCTTATGTGTTAGAAGAGTTCAAAAGGATGAAGGTTAGTCTTCCTCTACATGAGTTAATGAAGATTTCAGAGGTCAGAGATACAATTCTGAGAAGTGTGTATGAAACGCCCATTGCGAGGAGTACTTCCCAAGAAATATCTAGTCCATCAAGGAATCCTCCCGTTGTTACACAGTCTTGTCCTGTGCAGAGTGCAAATATGGTAGAAGAAGTGCCTTACGCGCCATTTGACACTTGGGAGGATCCGCAACAGCCTCAAAACTTCGTAGGTATGGTACAAGGTTCTTCAAACGCTCCTGAAAAGTCATGGATTGAAGATAAAAAGAAACGGTTCAATATTCCTGCGGAGCAAAAGCAAAAACAAGAGCAAATGCAGAATCCAAGACAGGTTGTTCAAGACAATCAAATTTCAGTGGACAGAAAAGATGAGAAGAAGAATGCTTCAGTAGAAGAAAAGAGGAAGCCAGTCATATTTTATCAGGGGAAGGGTGAGCCAGCCCCATTTCTGGTCTCAGTTAGAATTTTTGGAAAGTTACTACACAATTGTTTGATTGATTCTGGTGCATCAAGTAATGTCATGCCTTTGAAGGTATGTCAGGCGTTGGGTATAATCCCGCTCAAAACCAACAAGAAGGTGACTCAGCTGGATAAGACTGAAGTTCCAGTTATAGGGGAATTAAATGGTATTCATATGCAGCTAGCGGCGGATCCCAGAATTCAGAGTCGCATCGACATATCAGTTGTGGATATACCGGATGGTTATGGCATGCTATTGAGCAGAGATTGGTCCAGAAAATTGAATGGATACATTGCGACTGACTTCTCCCACATGTGGTTGCCTTGGAAGGGAGTTCCGAATCAGATAAAGATCGAAAGTACACCACGGCTCAAATTAATGATTACAGAATGTGGTGAAAATAGTGATGTTTTATTCATGGAAACTGATTTGGGTACGTACAAGCCTGTTAAGAAAGAAGTCCTCACACTGCAAAGCTCAGAGGGAGAGAGGTTTTCAGAGGATACCCCTGCCTTCACCGAAGTGTTGATTGAAAATGATTCAAGTAGGAATGAGAATGAAGAGACGTTCAAAGATTCTATGTTAAAAGATGTGGAGCAAGAAACAGAAAGTGCCCCCATCAGAGACTTATCGTTACCCATTTACGAATCTTTCTATTCAGAGAACACAGGTGCCATGGGTAAGACCTCCTCAGAGCAAGCCCCGGAGATGATTCAACAAGTCACTTTAGAAGAAGAATGTGGAGAAGTCCATAAGAAAGAAGATTGGGTTCAAACTAGGTATTCCCAGTTGATGCAGTTGGAGGAAAGAAGAGATGAAGCTTTGGAAGGTATGGCTGAATATCAAAGGGTCATGAACGGATGGATCGACAAATCATGGTGGGACCCCGATCAGGCTTCTGAGATCCTGGGAAATGCTGTATTTAGGTTACGAACAAGAACAGGAGGGGATATCCCATTGCTGGGTGATGGGAGATTTCTCAGGCATTATTTCCAACCCTAGGTTCTCCCCGAAAGCCTATTCTGTAATATAGTTAGATTAGGTTTGCTTCCCCGTTTGCTTTCCTGTTTGTTTTTGTTTTCTTTTCGGTTTGTCCCGTTTTGGTTTTGGTTTGTTGCCCTTTGGGTTTTTGGTTTGGCGTTTCCGTCCCTTGAGTTGTCCGCTCAAGTGGTTTTGGTTTGGAATGGGCAAGGATTTTAGGGTTTCCTGTTGCGATGAGGTGATGATGTTTTAACTTTCACAACGTGGTTTCTTTCACTGGAATTTGCATAAATTTTTGAAAAGGACTAAGGTTGTTTTCCTCTTGTTATCATCCAGTTTTGATTGAACTCGTCTCGGGAGGTTAACCCGTTATTGTGTCTCAACACGCGAGTCTAAAGACCTTAAAAATCTTACCTATCTCCATTCTAAGTCATTTTGGTTTCTTGGGAAAGGTTTTGGGCAGGTGAAAATCTTACATCTTGCTTCAGTGCCACTACAATTCTCAAACCCATTGGAGGCTTCATTGCCTGCCAGCCAATCAAGGAATTGACGGAGAAATCAAAAGAAAGAAAAGAAAATGTGCTTAAAAGAATATCTGAAAAATGAGAATGAAAGAAATATTATGAAAATTTGGTTTT
>VDFB02043493.1:0-57414 GCA_007258455.2 Sequoia sempervirens | reverse complement strand
GGCTCAAGATTCCTTTACCATAGGTCTTCACTATAGTATCGTCACCAAAACTCACATATCCTCCTTTACATTTCTTTATTTTGATGAAATTACTCTTATCTCCAACCATGTGATTGGAGCAACCACTATCTATCACCCATATATTTTGTTTCTTAGCATGTAGTGCCATTTGGGAAATCATGGATTGAGTGGAACTTTCCTCTTTCTCTTTCAACACTTTCTTAGGTTTCTTTTCAACTTTCTCCTCTTTCTCAGGAACCTTAATTTCCCTTTTTAATTTAGGAGGGGATAAACCCACAAAAGTGGTTTACAATTGGAGTGAGGAAGGAAAATTTGAAAAAATTGACCCCATGGCAAAAAAAATTATATTTGGGGTTCAAGCAAACTATTTGGTTTGAACAAACCAAAAGAGGGTTCACTAGAGCCTAGGTTCAAGCGAACCCATTTAATGAAATTCCCAACCATTCCTGCTAAAAAAGACAAGGAAACCCCCTTTTTGAAGGGGATTCGATCGAACCCCCCTGGTTCGAGTGAACCCCCCTGGTTCGAGTGAACCCCCCTTTTCCCACCTTATTGCTCTCTGGCACAAAAAATCATATTTTTTTCCTTCGAAGCTCGAGTTAAAGATGAAAATAGAGGAGAATTCACAAACCCAACTAGAATTAGGTAGTCCTCGGAATGAGCTATCCAACAACTATAACTTTAAAATATTTTGGTTTTATTATGTATTTGTTTTTTCAGTTTTATTAAACAAAGGTTTTTCACCGAAAATCAAACTCTCCATTCTATACTTGTGGAAAAATAGCAGATTATAAAATAAAATTTGAAAAATATGAGTGCACCAAATATTGAAGTCCTTGATCCAACAAAAAAAAAAGAATTTCAATACATACAAAAAAAGTTACGTGTTATACGGTCCGCCTATGTCTGAATTGTAATTGGTTTGAATTTGAAACTTAATTAAGGAAAAAAATTCAATAAAACACTATCTAACCAATCGTAAGCACTAGATATCAAAATTACAAATCTAAATTCAAAATAATTCAAATTTTATCCTTCATGGAAAAAAAGTTATACGTTATACAGTGAGCGTCACTCCTTAAAAATGTTGTTTTATGAAAAAAACTAGTTTTTGAAGGAGATGGAAAGAGAAGTACAATCTGATTCCAAATTTTTTTTAAAAAAATATTTAGAATCTACAAACAAAATGTCACAAAACTCTAGTTTGCATCATCTTTAAATTCCTCACAGTTTAGCCACTATAGGTGCATGAAAGTGAAGATTTAGTTAGAAAAAAATATTTCAATGTCTAGTTTGGCCAAAAATTGTAAACCAGTATTGTGGGATCCCCAGAGGTATGATTTTATTCTTCTTAGACTAAAAATTTGATCTTATAAATTTTGTTTTACAATTTATAGCTATATGACCAAAATTGTTGCAGTTGTAATAGATTATATTCATATCCATCAAAGGAGAAAAATAGTTTTTGCTTAAAATTTTTGTACTCCTTAGAGGGGATACTCTATGTTAGAGTGGTGAAGACACTGAGAGGGGGGGTGAATCAGTGTCTTAGATTAATTTTTTCTTTTACTAAAATTAAAAGTAATATATGCTCTTAATATTTCAATGATTAAAACATTTGAATGCAATCATAAAACTAAAATAAGAAACATTAAAGAAATTAAACATATAAGATCATCATGTCAAGACAACAAGATTATAACATTGTTTTTGTCCTGAGTTGAAAACCCTCATGGGGTAGAAAAACCAATCAAAACATTTGCCTCACTAGCTTATTCAAAAATGCCTCACTAGAAAAAATGGCCTCACTAACTAAAGTACCTCACTGGTTACAAGAATGCCTCAATGGCATAAACACATTTGCCTCACTATCATACAAACATCTGCCTCACTAAAAATGATCAATCTGTCTCACTGACTTGATAATTTTAACTTCACTATACATTTCTCAATAGAAAATAATTCAACTACAGAGGATCAGTTTGTTTTTCTACAAATCATGTTTCACCTCTAATCTAATACACTTAATATCTTAAAGATTCATTCACTGAAATCTCTAAAATATCAAATATATCAGTTATACACTTTGTTTTGCATCATGTTTGCAAAAATTCAATTACAAAATTCTATTTTCACATTTAGCATGACAACTCTATTAAAATCACCGAACATCAAATAGTGATAAATCATTGTTTATATAAACATTCCATGAATGGTAACTGCCTTTTAGATAAATTCCACACATAAGTTGTTAACTTTCATCAAGTAAAACTAAAAAATTCATAACATTTTATGTCATTGTAGTCTCTTTGTTTTACCAAACATAAACTTATGTCAATTAAATAAACATTATGCATTGTAAGCTTTTGTAATATGCTCTTATATACAAGGTCGACATCATGCCCTGGCAATGGAGTTTTGTAGACACAAAACAATAAACCCACATATATAAAGAATAAGAGATTCTATGCGACACCATAATGAACATGAAGACCACAAAAAAAATTGTGTGCTTTGAAGTAAGAATACTTGGTTGAGAAATAATGTTACTGGAATGAAGCATGGAAGTCCACCAACTGAACAATTTGTGCCTGAAACCCATTTTTCTTCCATTGTTAAACCACCTGAAGCTGAGCATTTTCACTTCAAAGATCTCCAACATCATCATTTTACTGTAACCCTAAGTTTCTCATGCCCTAACCGAGCACTCCAAATAATGATTTCACAAAGAAATGTATTTCTTTTACAAAATGTATCTAAGAGGTTTTTTCCTTCCAAACATTTTTCATGTGCTAAAATACTAAACTCAACATGTGCCTTATTGACCACACACATTGTCCTCATTAACATGCCTTGCTATTCCCATGATATGCTCGAAAGAATTTCCTTCAAAGAGACGTTAGCAAGTAGAATGTTCAATATAAGGACCTTGCAATAATCAATGAAAAAATGCCTTCAGAAATAAAAACCATGTATATGACATAAGGTATAAATACTATCAATGGGATTTTATTTCCCATTTTAACTTCAAATACCTTGGAATTAATATAAAAAATAACACAACCTTGTCCTTAGGAAGAATCACCTTGAACCACAAATGCTATTGTCTTTTTTCATCAAAAATGAAACTTTGCTAATCACATATGCCATGTGTCATATACCATGCAAACCAAAGTGTAACTCACCAATTTCATTCTGATCAAAAGAAAACACTAGCTCACCAATATAAATATGATCACATGTACAAATTTTTATCAAACAAAATTCTTAGCTGCCATCACAATATCATTGTCTTTATGAAGTTGAAATAGAACTGTAAAGTGCCATCACAATGTCACTGTAATAGTGACTTAAGAAGCCAACCAAGCTATTTACTAACAACTCCATCTATGAAAATATGCCATCAACCTTTATAATGCATTGTCATACTAAAACCAAACATGTCATTCCCATGTATCAAATGAAATGTTAGGTGATACCATATCAATTCCATGATCATGCACTGTCATACTAACTGAAATGTCAGTATTCTGGTCAAATACCTATCAACAAGTGCCTTTGTGTGTCTTTTACATCAAGGGAAACAACTATGAGAGCCAACAAACTCCCCCTTTGGCCTTGATGGAAAAACACTAAAGCTCTCTCCCCCTTTTCGCATCAAGAGACAAAGGGCTGCACAAAAAATTAGATGAATAATATGTAACATAGCAAGAAATGGAATAATACATCATATAATAGTCATTCTGTGTGCTCCAAACTATGCAATAGTTCTGTAAAGATACATATCCAATAGATAGAATAGATAGAGCGGTGACCAAGAAAAGTCAGAACTCAAATATAGTGGATATATATGAAGGTTGTAACAACCAATATATGGTTACTAAAAATATGTAACCTCAAATGTAGAGTCACCAAAACCTTGCAATTGAACACATATCATGGAACAACAACATTCCAAGAATATACCCATGATATATTGCAGCAAAGACAATACATAAGTAATCCTGATATCCATCATGAAGGGCAACAACTGCAGGATGCCTCATTAAAATCTTATTAACACAAAGTAAGTGTCAAGATAATAACAAAAATAATGAGCATGAAGAGTTGTCCCTATTATCTCTAATGAGATATAAATACCACAAATCTATGTCACTATTCTATATGTATGACCACTAAACAAGAAAGCATCAATATAACATATAATCATCTCATAAACTAGGGATGAAATATGAAAAAAGAAGCTCCCCCTACTTAAATACATAAGATGAATCAAAGACTTCAAACCTGATCAAGCACCTATTATGCAAGTTGCAAATCAACGTTACCAAGAAGTCTTATGTCAATCAATAGTCCATCAACTAGAATTATAGTGCTGTTATAAAGTAAGAAAACAATGATACTGTTATAAATATTAACCCCTAACAAGGAGCACTATTCCAGACTAAGTGTATGAGGTTGTCATACAAAAGTGTACCCATAACATGAGATCATCATCATTTTTCAAATAGAATCACAATGAACCAATTCAATCTGAATGTTAGTCATATATGTGAGATCACTATGACACCAATACACCAATCAACCAAAATATGCACTGTGAATCACCAAATATGCCTAATCAAGAGTTCTAACAAAGATACCTGTCCAATATTTGTATGTACCAAACAAGTAGATGCCACTGTTATACCAAATAAGTATCACTATACTATCAAAATACAATCAACCTGCTAATGTCAAAGTACCATATCAAGTGCCATTATAATAGTGAAACCAAATTGTCACATCCAATATCATACATTGTCAAGAAGATGAGCCAATTTAATTTGAAAACTCCTGAATAACACTATCAACTGTCACTGTAATCAAGATATAGCAACATTGGAAATGCATCAAAGAAGATATGTAAATGACAAAGCACTATCATATTCAAGCATGATACCAATTTTCATTGTCATACTCACAATATAAGTATTTAATGTAATCATATATGCCAATCATGACAATCAGCCAATCTGATGATGCTAAACAAATAAAAAAAATTCATCATATATACCATGTGTGCCATACCAAGTGTGCCATATACCCGTGATCATGTCAATCACCAACAACCATATACCTGTGATACCAAAATACCAAACTGATGGTAACAACTGAGGGTGCAACAAACTCCCCCTATCTGAATGCACAAGGGAAACAACTAAAATCACTAATCACTGTCCAATGAAATTTCATTATTAAATACTGTACCAAGTATCAAAGATCACCTGTACCATATAAAAAAAACTAGTATATCATTGAAGCATCTGCAAACCGTCACTTTGTATCAATTGTAAGCTAGAACCGTTAAGAGAATTAGAAATAGAATGACATACATATCTATCAAGAAGACATAATGCTTAGCATATAATGCAAATCACTACAAAAGACCCAAATCATTGTTCAAACTACTACTGCAACAAGAGTCAAATGGATAACTACTCCATGAGTTCACTTATCACTTTGACATGTGTTGCTTCCTTTGCCATGTCAAAATCTCACTGTCCATCACTAGGATATAGATAACACAATTACTTGTTAGCCAATCACTATCATTAATGAATACCATTGAGAATTCAAGACATCAAGACTTGCTAAGAATAAATAACCTTCGACAAACAAGGAAAGACCTTTTTCCAAAAAATGTTGTTACTTGAAACTCTGATAGAGACAACATGAACATCATAGATATTTTAAACCTTTTGTTATTCTTTTGAGTTTAGATCTTCTTTTTTGTCTCTTTAACTTATGCATTCTGCTTCCATTGTGATTAATAAACCTTTTACATGAGGTGTCTTAGTACTGCCATCAAACCATTGAAATCCCTGACACACCAAGCATGAAGACCACAAGACCCTAGTTGTAGCACTATCAATATTTATGATGACTACTACTCTTCCTTGAAGAAATAGAAACTGTTTCACTGCTGCTCTTGCAAACAAAAACTATCATGAAAACCTTTTCCCATTGGCATTTATGACATACCACTGCTTCAACAGACCAAAGATATAAGCAAACCAAGCATGAATAAAAGCTCACTGTTAACAACACTCCTTTGCACCAAAACATTCTCAAGCAAGAGATAACTATCCAAGACAACTAATTGAATTTTGCATGAAATGACTCAATATGCACTGTCATTGTAAAGAATGATTTCATTAAAGAAGGTAACAAACCGTCAATCAATCTCAAAAGGTCAATGTACTTGAAGCTCATTGGAGGACATTGAAGCACAACATAGTAACATAATGCACTTGAAGCTCATTGGAGGACATTGAAGCACAACGCAACAACATAAAGCATCATTGAAATGTATGATTGGATGCCATGCCAAATTATAATACTTTCCTCAACATGATCACAGTAATAGCACTGGGAAATAATCATAGAACTACTAGTAGATATTTGCAGCAGGTTATCTCTTTGTTGATGTTCTAGGGGTTTGAATAATACATCAATAGTTATCTCCCTCTAACCTCATGCTTATCTTTTATGCACTATGAGATATTCCTTGTGCAATATGCACAAGTTTAGAATCCTTCTTGTCCCAATTTTGTTTTCTTCTCTATATTTTCATAGGCTCTTTCTTTTTTTTGCTCAATGCATCTACATTTTTTTTCTAGATAATGCTTTCAACTTACTCCTACACTACTATGCCTTATGCCCAAGGTTATGAAACTCAAAGCATGTGACATTATAACCAATTAGAGGAGTAAAGGAATCATATCTTTTTGACATTTCTACACTTCTATAATCATATCTTCCATACTTCCTACAATTTCTTGTACAATCTCTTGCTTTATGACCATAAGAAAAACATAAATAACAATAACCATTAAATTGAGAGTAGTTATATTTTTTCAAATAATATTTCTTTGAGAACCTACTTGATCTTTTTCTTGCAATATCAACAACATTCTCTTTTTCTTTCTTCTTGGTTTCAATCTCAGGAGTAGTAGAGTGATAATTCAGGTCTATCTTCTTTCTTGGAGTCTGTCTATCATTGAATTTTTTTCCATCTTTTGTTGCAAACACTATTTCGTGTTTCGACTCATCTTGAACTCCAGATTTTTTTCCTATTTGAGACCCTAAACCAAAAATATCTTTGTGATGCTTTTTTTATCTAGCATCTCATTTCGCTTGTTGGTACTTTGGTCAAAATTCTCATTTTTCTGTAACCAACTCTTTACACTTTCAAGATTTTTCCTTAGAACAATTATTTCATTTTCTAAATTTTGGCACTCAACTGCTCTAGCTTCTAAATTGGACCTAGTCACTTGGGATATTCTCTTTCTTTCTTCATTTTCTACTTTCAGACAGATAATTGACTCATTTTATTTTTCAAGTTTTTCTTTCAAAGAGATAATTTCAGTTTCTAACTTTTTGTAGTCTTCTCCCTTTTTCTCTAATTGAAATCTTATTTCCTTGTTCACCTTTCTAAGACTCTTAATCTCATCAAGTGCAAAAACAAGTTCTGCCTCAAAATCAATTTCTCCTTCAATATCTGAATAATTCATGTCCACCACAAATTCATCAAGTTCTATATTAGACATCTTTTCTTCTACAAGCTGTGGATTTTCTTTAGACATTTCTACTTTTGCAGGATGTTATTTTCCTTTCTTATTCCTATTCCTTCTACTTTTTTCTATATTAGACACAACACTCCAATACCAAGGACCCTTAAGCCGATTAGGCTTGTTAAATCAAGGGTTTGGCTCTGATACCACTTATTGGAGTGGTCAAGAAATTGAGGGGAGTTGAATCAGTGTCTTAGATTATTTTTTCCTTTTAATGAAATTAAAAGTAATATATGCTCTTAATATTTCAATGATTAAAACATTCATGAGTTGAATGCAATCATAAAACTGAAATGAGAAACATTAAAGCAATTAAACACATAAGATCATCATATCAAGACAACAAGATTATAACACTATTTTTGTCCTAAGTGGAAAACCCTCATGGGGTAGAAAAACCACTCAAAAAATTTGCCTCACTGACCAAAGAACCTCACTAGTTACAAGAATGCCTCATTGGCATACACACATTTGCCTCACTGGCATACAAACATCTGCCTCATTGGCAATGATCAATCTGTCTCACTGACTTGATCATTTTAACTGCACTATACGTTTCTCAATAGAAAATAATTCAACTACAGAGGATCACTCCATTTCTTTAAAAATCATGTTTCACCTCTAATCTAATACACTTTGTATGAGCAAAATATGCGTAAATGAATAACAAACACAATCAATTAGACATTATATCAAGAGATTTAAACAACAATTAATCTAATTAAAACAAGAAATCTCTCAAAGTTGTCCCATTTCTCTCTATCTCTAAAGATTTATTAAATCACTATGGCTCTCAGATTATGTAAGCATTGTGACTATTAAAATGCCAATCTAGAGAATGGGATGATGTAAAATTATGGAATCTAATCCTATGTAATGATTGTTAAATGATATGTTGAGAATTCTATAGATGAAATTGACATGAAAATGATAAAAAAAACTATTGTAAACTAAGATGTAGCTAAATGAAAAGCCATGATTATGATTGCTATTCTAAAATGATTTGCTATTGCTATTGCTCAAATGCTATTTCTATAGAATAATATTACACAAAGTTGGGATCCTTTTCCTATAGAAAGAAGTTGTATTTATAGATTCCTGACAACATATTTGTGATGTGGCAGCAAGGCAAAGGTCTGGATTTGATTTGAAAGAATTAATGGTGAAAGATGAAGAAGCCTGAGAAGATTATGGAGATTGTTCCTTCCCACAAAAACATTCAGCCAAATGATAGGAATGATCAATGGAAGAAGATGAAGAAGTTTGCTTATAATTTGTCTCAAATTTGTCTCCAAAATTTTCCATGAAGGTCAAGTTGAATTAATTAGATATAAAATATCTATTTTTGTTGGTGGATATGATGAGTGAAAAGAGGAAATAGATGTAGAAATAGGCTTTTATTTGAATATTTGGATTTATTCAATTTATCAAAAGAGGATATTTAATTTAATAAAACAAACTATAGAAATTTGTTTATTAAATAAACATGGAAGAAATGTGGTAATTAAATAAAACAAAGTATGAAACTTGTTTATTTAATTAAAATAGAATGATGTGATTAAGATTGAATAAATATATAATTATTGAAGAATTTGATAATAATAGTTAAATAAAACAAAGTATGTGATTTGTTTATTTAATTAAGATGAAATAATATGATAAAGATAGAAGAAATAAATGTGAACTATATAAATAAATATTTCTATTTATTTATAAGTAGATGAAAAATAGGAGGGTTAATTAATTAATTAAATCGTATTTAATTAATTAGATTATCCAGACCATTTTTAGGTGTATACATTTTTCCCTTCTTTGAAGTGATGTGTTTATGCATTGCTTAAAAAAAAAAATTGTTTTTGCTGCTAGTACTGACAAAAAAAATTTAGTGTTTCCTAGGGTGTTGATTTTTAGGTGATGATGGATATATGCCCCATCGGGAGATAAATCGATGAATGTCCCTTGATTTTTAGGATTTTTTGAATTTTAGAAATTCTCTTTTTTTTTTTTAATTTCATGATGATTTTATGATAATTTGATGATACAACGATTTATCTCCTGACAAATAATGTGAAAAATGCCCCTGTGATGAAATAATGAATTAAGCCTCTTGGAAAATAAATTACATAAATCCCACCAAAATCCCTCTTAATCACTCCATTAAAAAGCTAAAAAGGTGGGTTTAGAATTCATTTGTGCACTTTGTGATTTTGAAATTTGAGAGTGAGTGATTTTGAGCAATTTAGAGAAAAATGTCCATCCCATACCACACTCACTGTTTCAAGCGTGTGTGATGACACAACCATCCAGCTGCGTACAGACCTCCGATATGTACCCTAGGAACCTCCTCGTAATTTGTGCTTTTTTATTTTCATGCATTTTTTTCTATTTTTGAATTTGGTTTTCTTCTTTTAGCCCATTGATAGGCCAATGTAGCACATTGAGTTGTTGTTTTAGCGCATCCATAGGAATAACACATAGTTCAACTATTTTAGCGCATTGATAGGATGAATTAGCACATAGCAAAATTGGCGCATACTTAGGCTAGATTAGCACATAGACTAATTCAGCATGTTGACCATGTAGATTAGTACATTGACCCTCTGAAATGGCGCATCAACTGATTCAGCACATTGGTTCACTGAAATAACACATTAACCCCTTGAAACAATGCATCAAATCCTTCAATGCAATGATAATCTATTTTGGCACATTGACTTCTCTAGCACATTGAATATCCGTTTTAGCACATTGAAGTCAGAATGATGAAATTTTTCAATTAACTCCCTGATTTTGATAATTTTCAATCACGTTAGCCTTTAAGTTGATGTTGATTGATGATCCTGATAGGTTAGATGATGATCAATCTCATGATAGGCGAGGTTTGATGATTGATTGATGATAATTAACCTCATGATAGGTGAGGAATAATTATAGTTTGATTAATAAACCTCATGATAAGAAAGGTTGATTTGATTAATTGACCTCATGATAGGCGAGGTTTGATGATTGATTGATGATAATTAACCTCATGATAAGCAAGGTTGATTTGATTAATTGACCTCATGATAGGCGAGATGCAATAAAGGATTGATGATTGACCTCATGATAGGTGAGGTTCAATGATAGTTTGATGACTGACCTCATGATAAGTGAGGTTCAGTGATAGTTTGTTCACGAGATTTGATCAAAATCTCACTGAAGCTAATTAGACTTGATAGGCTAATTGATGTTTGATAATTTGACAAAGATTACTAACTTTCAATATTTTATGATGATAGGAGTCTTTGACGAACTTATAGATTTGAGAGTGGTTTCCTAGGACATTTGATTTGATACCATAGCTAGCCCAGCCCAAGACAACAGTTATCACATGATGTGGTTTGTCCTCTCTTCTAGATATGCCCCAGATTAGGATTAATCTTGGACTATTGACAGCCTTAGTAGAGAGGTGGCATAGTGAGCACAATATCCTTCCACCTTCTTACCGACGAGATGATAGTGACTCCCAAGGATGTATGGTAGATTTTGCAGATACCTATTTTTGGGGAGCTAGTAGTTTATGATTCTTTTGAGTAGGATGGGACTGATGCACTACACTGAGTGTTTTAGGATGACCATATTTATGGATACAAGATTCCATGGTGAGAGATGGTTGATGCCTATGCTACCTTGCCATCGGTACTTGGCAGTTTCATTAGAGGGTTCCTTTGTCCTGATTACAAGTCAAAGGGACTTTCAGTTGGGTGGGCTCATATTTTGGAGAGTATGATCATCCATGGTACCAGATATGCTTGGGGTATGTGCATGCTTTCCCACCTATACCACGATTTGTATCAGCTGGTCTACCTTGGAGCTGGTCCATGTTTCTGATTGGTAGGACCCGTTACGTCATTAAGAGATTTTTGTTGAGGAGGGTGCTTAGATAGTATGGAATTGTACAGGGCATGCCCTATGGTATTGAACATTATGCCTGGCATCAGGTAGATGCCACTGAGTGGGGACCCAACCTATCATATGATGCTGCAGTGTAGGAGTACCAGGGTTTACAACCCTTTATTTGGAAGATCCATCCCAAGATCATCGAGGCTCCAATTACCATGGATTATGCACAATAGCTCATTTTACATCCATTCCCATGGATTTCCATCCTAGATGAGCCAATGTTGATACCAGGTGAGGAGCAGATGGAATTTGCACATGGGTGCCAACGGAGGAGAGATGTGGGAGATGATGATGATGATGAGGATCTAGATGATGTGGAGAGCAGTGATGATGATGAGGGAGATGGAAGTGGAGAGGAAGATGGTGATAGAGGGGGGGATGATGGAGGAGATGAGGGTGGAGGAGTCCTAGTGTTTGATGTTAGAGACTTCAAGGTGCCTCGTAAGAGGTGATCACTGGTAGCTCCAATAGAGAAGCATGTGTAGATTGGAGTACCTTCCTAGCATTAACAGACTTAGATTGCTAGCCTACAGGTTCAGGTGCAGACACTATAGGGTCAACTGATACAGGCTCAGGAGTTATTAGTCTAGACACAGATGCAGATGAAGACACATGCACAGGCTCTCTCTCAGGTATAGGAACAGTTGATAGCTGCACATGCACAGATAGCCTCTTTGACAACAAAGAGGTATGCAACTAGATGGACTGCAGAGTAGGCACAGGGATTGATTGATAGACTACAGAGATTGGCCGATGGCACCTTTGTAGCTGATTATATGAGAGAGGTTCTCCATGTGGGTAGAGAGGTTGACTATTATAGAGGTCGATACCATGATGTAGTTCCTACAGAGCAAGAGTTAGTTATGCTCAGTCTCGATTGGATAGGACTCATTCCAGGATTGTTAGCGGGGGTGTGAGACAACCTCTACCAAGAGATTCGAGAGATCTTGGTATGTCTGGTGGGAGAGGCATTGGTCTAGAGATGCTGACACCATCTAGGGATAGCACTACATAACTCCATGATTGGATTTTTGATATATTTTGAGACATGATGTATACTCTGATTTTTTTTGGTTCAAAACCAGTTTGATGTTGTATCTCTTTACATTTCAAACATCATTGAATACTTGACATTATTATTTTTGAGATTTATATGATATACAACGGATTTATCGATCTATATGTGTTCTATATGATTCTATGATGGATGCATTTAATTTCTTATTCTATATGCCATGTCTGATTTATATGATGATGTTATGGATGTAGTTTATGATAATGATAATATGTTATGATTTTATGATGTTTTGTTTATGATGTTAACATGTGATTATGCTTATAATGATGATGTATGTATGCATAGTGCCTATAGTATTTACATGGATTGATAGATGTGTGACAATGTCCATACACAAATGATATGATGTTTCTATGATATATAACATGATGATGCAAATGGGATATGATTCATTTGATTTTTGGTATTTCAAATGCAAATATATGATGTAATGAATGGATGAATGAATGAGTAAATATGATGATACTTATAATGTATAATGGACAATATGATAATGTTAATGACAGTGTAACTATGTAGATGATTTTTTTTTATATATTTTATTATGCAATTTGATGATGTGATGCACAAATGAAAAATGTGATATGATAAATGCAAATATATGATTGAATGTATGAATGATAAATTGATATAATAATTCTTTCCAATGCATGCAATGTAAATGATTATGCAACTATATGATAATCCTGATGTTTTTGTTAATGTCAAGTATACTCTATCCATCAATGATAAAATATAACATCGTTTTTTAATTCCCCAATAGTCTTTGGTATATATTACTCTGCAGATGCAAGCTAACATAAATGCAATCTAATTTAACCATGAAAAACCTCATATGCCAAAGTTGTCATCTTAACAGTCCATTTATCATGATTTTTATCATCATTGAGCCTTTAAAATGTTGAAAGTGAGTACAATCATCAATGGTAGAATGTAAACCAATGATGACCTGAGTACTACTTTCATGATTTTTGATATTGCAAGTTAACACAAGCATCTAGGTATAATTAAACCAAGATAACCTGAGCATTTCTTACGTAAATAGACAAGAATTAATCATTTTCCTATGTGAATTCAGACTTTCATCAATGATACTTTGTAGAGAACATCTTGCAACAATTCACACAATAATGATGATCAACTCATAGATAGCAGACAAAGAAAAATACCATTCTCCTTCCTAGCTTCTCTAGTTCAATACATCATCGAGTTGCTCCAAAGAAATGATAACAAAAAATCAAAATACAATATTTTAACATTCAAACTAAAGTGATAAAACCATGATTCAAAATAATATCATCCATCTAGAGTTGTTTTGATTGACTTGATTTTAGCTTTTTGATATGGATGGTTGATTTTCCAAAATGTTTTGATGTTTGATGTATGTTCAATGTTGAGTTTCCCTATGATCATTGTGTTTCCTACATCGTCATACTGTCATTTGTCCATTTGGTTAAGCTCAAAGTTTATTGCCCCTAGTGAGTTTAGGATTTTTCCCCCAAGCTAGGGTGAGACACAATCACATTGCCATGATATGTATAGAGGCATCCCTCAATGGTAGGTGGAAATATGGTGAAAGTGAATGGTCAAGACATGCATCTAATAGATGGAAAAGCTAGTTTAAATCACAAGTAGAGCCTATTTCCAGGTTTTCACTACATTTTTTTATTGCACTTTTTCAAATTTTATGATTTTTTTGGTATTTTTCTCTTTTCTAATTTTTTTTTGTATTTTTCTCTTTTCACTTTTTTTTTTGTATTTTCCTATCATCAAGATGCCTATTTACTAGGTTTTCATCAAGGTGACCATTTTAACCATGCACTAGATGACTCAGGTGTAGAATTTCTTGAGATGGATACTATTGATAAGTTCATCAAACAAATCCCCTTCAGGTGTAGACAACTGATAGGCTCTAGATCCATAGACTAATATGACAATAAAGGGACCTAACTAGTTAGGTTCAAACTTCCCTTTCTTTTCTCTATCTTGTTGATTTCGAGGGTTTTCCTTTAAGACCAAGTCACCAACCTGAAATGTTCTAGGTTTTACTATGTGATTGTAGCTTTTGGACATTCTCTATTGATATGCCTTCAAATGGTTCACAACATTTTGATGATGTTCATCCAAAAGTTCTAGCTCTTGAAGTCTAGACACTCTATAATCCTCATTTGAAATAATTCCCTTTAGTGACACACTAAGTGATGGCATCTCAACTCAATAGGTAGTATGGCCTCTGATCCATATACCAAGGCATATGGTGTAGCTCATGTAGGTGTTCTGATGCTGGTTCGGTATGCCCAGAGAGAAATATTTAATTGAGTGTGTCAATCATGTCCAACATCATTGACAATCTTCTTCAGGATTTTTAGAATAGTTTTGTTTGAGGCCTCTGCTTGGCCATTTCCTTGAGGATAGTATGGGGTTGAAAAATGATGTTGGATATGAAACCTCTCACACAGCTCTTGAACATCATGATTCTTAAAAGGTCTACCATTGTCTGTGGCAATGGATTGAGGAATGTCATACCTACAGATGATGTAATTCAATATGAAAGAATAAATTTTTTTTCTAGTGATTGTTGTCAAGGGAACAACTTCTATCCACTTTGTAAAGTACTATGTGGTTGTGATTATAAATTTGTGTCCATTGGATGAAGACAGATTAATATTTCCTACCAGGTCTAGTCCCCATTGAAAAAAAGGCCATGTTGAAGTGAACGGTTACAATTCTCCATATTTGGCCAGTAATACCCCAAATGGAGGAGTTTCTTTGCTAGGGTTAGTCCACTTGAATGAGTTTCAAAAATAACTTCATGAACCTCATGTAAAGTTGTCTTAGACTCGTTATGTTCTAAACACTAAAGAAGAGTACCATCCAAACCTCGACGATAAAGTATGTTGACAATTAAGGTATGTTGTGCAGTTTGGCAGATGAAGTTGCATTTTTGGTTTCTGGAAAGATTGGGAGGAAGGATATTGTCTCTTCTGTAAGCGTAGGTCTATCCATAAATTGAGGATTCAATGTCAACTAAGTGGCATATGGTTTGAGATTCAGGATTAGCATAAGCAGGATTAGACACTTTTTCCTCCATAAACTCATAACAACCTTGCTTTTCTAACATTTGTAAGAGAGAAGCAATTGTCGCCATGGCATCAACAACTTTGTTTTCTGCCCTTGGAATCTGTTCAAAATTGATATCTAAAAATTAATTTTTGAAATCATCCACCATTTTCTTAAACGACATCAACTTATTATCTTTGGTTTGATATTCATCATTTACCTGATAACTGACTAGTTATGAATCTTCATATACTTGTAGCTCTATGATCTTCCATTCAATTGCCACTTTGATGCCAATGATTAATGCCTCATATTCAACTACGTTATTTGTACATGGAAACATGAGTCTATAGGACTTTGGGATGGTATGTCCTTGAGGTGGAACAAACAAAATTCTTGCACTCGACCCACGTTGTGTGTAGGACCCATCAAAATAAAGCATCTATTGTTGTGTTGTCATAGTAAGAATGTTTACATCAGGAAACTCAATGTTCATTGGATGATCATCTAGTAAAGGAGATTTAGCTAACTAATCAACTATCACTTGAACCTTGATGGCTCTTTGATCCACATACTGGATATCAAATTCACTTAAGATCATGACCCACTTGGCTAGTCTTCCTATTAGAGCAGCCTTGCTGAGTAAATACTTTAATGGATCAATCTTCGCTATGAGTTTTAATGTGTGGGTTAACATGTAATGCCACAATTTTTGAGTAGCAAACACCACTACCAAACAAGCTTTCTCGATGAATGTGTAATTTATCTCATAACCATTCAAAGTCTTGTTGATATAATAGATAGCTTGTTCCTTTCCTGTAGGATCTTCTTGTGCTAATAAAGCACCCAAAGAAATCTCAGTTGTTGCAATGTATAGTAATAATGGTATCTCTTCTATAGGTGGCATCAATATGGGGTGTGACATCAGATATTGCTTTATTTGATTGAAAGTTGTTTCACATCCTTGATCCCATTTGAAAGAGATATTCTTATGCAGAAAATGATTGAAGGATGAATTTTTCTACTAATTGGGAGATAAACCTCCTGATTGATTGTAGCCTACCCTATAGAGATTGTAGTTGACTAATAATCTTCAGTGGCAACATTTCCATTATTTCCTTGACCTTGGCAGGATCTACTTCGATACCCTTTTCTGAAAGTATGTATCCTAGAAGCTTTGCTAATGTAACAACGAACACACATTTCTTAGAATTTAATTTGACATTGAACTTCTCTAATCTGGTAAAGATTTTATCTAAGATCTATAGATGTCCTTCTCTAGTATATGACTTTGCTAATATATCATCCACATAATCCTCCATAAATGTATGCATCATGTCATGGAGAATGGTGGTCATTGCTCGCTGATATGTATCCCCTGCAATTTTCAACCCAAAGGGCATGACGTTCCAACAAAATGTTCCCCATGGACATGTGAATGTTGTTTTCTCCTGATCTTCAAGTGCTATTTTGATTTGGTTGTAACCTGAGAAGCCATCCGTTAGTGATAACATGGCATGTCCTACTATTAAGTCTACAATAATGTCAATGTTTGGCAAAGGAAAATCATCCTTTGGGCATGCCTTGTTGAGATCTCTAAAGTTAGTACATATTCTGATACTACTATCTGGTTTAGAAACTAGCACAATATTAGAAATCCACTCAGCATAATCAATAGATCTAGTGAATCTGGCATCTAACAACTTCTTTAGTTCTGCTTTTACCAACAAGGTGATATATAGATGCATTTTCCTTAGTTTTTTCTTCATAGGTTTTATTCCAGATGGTAGAGATAAATGATGCATTAGAAGATCTGGGTCTAAATCTAGCATATCATAGTAAGAACAAGCAAAGTTAATGTGTCTATCCTCAAAGAACTTGGTAAATTAAGGCTTTTGTTGTGCAGTCATTGATGCTGCCAGATGTAGAGTTTTTTATTTTTTGTTGTGCGAAGATTGATAGATTGTGTAGGCTCCACCAATACTAAAGATATTTCATGATAATGTTATGGAAGGTTATCAAATCTCCCATCTTTCAGTGCCTCAGAGAGGTTTTCACCATTAGATGTGTTCTTTTTTTTTACTTTTTTGAGATCTAATGCTGCCATAAAATGTTTTTCACCATTAGATTCATTATTCCTATTTTCAATTTTGCAACTGAAAGATTTTCCACCCTCCTGAATCAAAGCATTATTATGAGATTTATGAGTAGAACTTGTGTCAGGTTTGTTACAACAAAGAAAATTAATGATAGCATCATCATTCACAAAAGATAGGTAAATTGATAGGTTCAATTGGTTCCCAGTCGATAAGTTCAGGATATATTAAGAGTAAAAGGTCATCAGATTGGCTAAGGTCAACAATAGTGAGGGTTATGATAGCTATGTTATCAAGGTTGTCAATAGCAATATCCAAGTCTATGATATTACTCTCCTCCAAGTCAACTATCTCACTCGATATCTGTCCATCCTCACTTGAGTCATCGATATTCTGTGATCCAAATACAAGGGGTCTAGTCCCTGAGCTTTGTCCCTCTTCACGTGTGGGTGCATACTCTTTTATGAAATCAATTTGTATGTCCTTGTATAATGTTTCAGATAAAGAATCACACTCATACTCATTGGAATCTGTTTCAGAACTATCCCACACTTGAAGAATTCTTTCAACAACTTTATGAGTGATTTCTTCTTTTGTTTCCTCTTTATAACCTAGTCCTATTTTTTCCTTTGAATGAAGTGTGAGAGGTTGTATGGGCTCTACAATGCCCTCTTTTCTTTTTCCAATAGGTCCTTGTCCTTCATACCACATTTTCTCTAATATTTTCTTTCCCTTTCCATATTGATCTATCTTTATGTTGATAGTTGTTGATGTAGATACTTCCTCATCTTTGTAAAGCCAATTAAGGATGGCCTTATCTTAAGATTTATCTTCTAAAGCATCTTCCTTTACAAATATATCATCCAAAACCGTGGTAGGTTGTGATGATTGTTGTTTTAATGTTGATGGTTTCCCATATGATCTTGGAGATGGCAGCAGCTATGAAAGACATAAAGATTGGTCAATGGAATACTCTCCCATTCCCTTATCTTTTAACTGAATCTTTTCTTTGAACTGTTGTGATAGTGAATTCAATTGATCTTCATTGTTTGATGGAGTGGAGTCAGCAACACTTGTATCTTTTGACTTGTCCTTTTTCTCAACCCATTTAGATACCATGTTTGTTTTCCTTTCACTGTTGGATGGACTAGAAGTATTTGATTCACTATTATGGGGCACAAAAGTGTCTTGAGCTATTTTAAGAGTGTTACAATATTGGGGATTATTGTAGTTAGTTGAAACAATGAATTATTTTCCATTGACAGGAAACTTTAAGCACTGATGATAAGTTGAAGGTATTTCTTGCATTTCGTGAATCCAAGGATGTCCCAAGAGTATATTATATGTCAGTTATTTGTCTAGCACTTGGAAAAATATATTCTTCACAATTGTTCCTACTTGAATAGGCAACACGATCAATCACTTGGAGGGTCTTTCTTCTTCATCATAAGCTTTTATTATGATTTTCCTTCTGACATCAATAGCATTATCAGAATATCCTAGTGCACGAATCAATTTTAAAGTGCAAATGTTTAAACTAGCTCCACCATCTATTAGGACACGTTTAACATGGTGTTTGTGGATTAAGACTTCAATATGAAGGGAAGCATTGTGTGGATGAGTAAGTGACACATCATCTTGTTCAAAAAATGATAGGAAATGAGGTGTGGTTAAGTGTCCCACCATATCTTGGAATTGGAAAACATCCAAATTATTGGGTATTGTTGTGGCCACAAGAGCTTGTTCCAAAACCTCCTTATGAGATGATGAGATTTTAAGGAGTTCTAATATTGATATTTGGGCTGGTATTTTCTGTAGTTGATCGACTATGTTGTACTAATTTGATGGGACTGTTAGAATCCAAGATCACTTGCATGCAATCACCTATTACATGCAAAAGACATGAAGAACCAAAAATGATGTTCTGTAAACCTCTCAGTAAAAATGCATTAAGAGAATCAATTATTACAAAGTGATCAATCCTTATGAAGGAGATCAAGAAACCCTAAATGAAACCCTAGTGTGTACACTTAATAATTAATAATTAATTAATTATTAATGTGCCTAAGTTTAGCTTAAGTAATAAAGAGGAATAAGTGACTTAATTAATTAATCAATGTGATGTAATTAATTAAGCATACTAACTTATTACTCTAACACCCCCCCTTAAGATGAACTTAGGAAGAAGCTAAAACACTAGAATAAGATGCATGAAAGCAAAGATGTTAGAATCCAAGATCACCTGCATGCAATCACCTATTACATGCAAAGACATGAAGAACCAAAAACGATGTTCTGTAAACCTCTCAGTAAAAATGCATTAAGAGAATCAATTATTACAAAGTGATCAATCCTTATGAAGGAGATCAAGAAACCCTAAATGAAACCCTAGTGTGCACATAATAATTAATAATTAATTAATTATTAATGTGCCTAAGTTTAGCTTAAGTAATAAAGAGGAATAAGTGACTTAATTAATTAATCAATGTGATGTAATTAATTAAGCATACTAACTTATTACTCTAACACCCCCCCTTAAGATGAACTTAGGAAGAAGCTAAAACACTAGAATAAGATGCATGAAAGCAAAGATGGGTCCCGGCAACTAGGCCTGATCAGGTACCCATTTACAAATGCAATAAGGAGTAAGAGAAGGAAAAACCCAGTGGGACAAAACCCCCCTTACAATGAGATAACATGCTGCAAAGAAGCACTGGAAGAACTCTGTAGAGTAACACTGGAACTTGATATAGGCAAGCAAGGAAATATTCTTCTATATACTACTGAAACTGGATGAGAGTCATTGATTGACTCAAGGAATCATGATAAAGCAATAGAAAACCCGATGCCACAGAACACTCGAAAACTCCAAACGGGAACAACTCTGGAATCTATGAAGCATCAAGCAATTATTGAATGATGTATTACTGAAAACGAAGTGCAAAGATGCAAGATGCACTCTCCCAACTGCCAAAACATCCAAGTAATCGCCAAAAAACCCATCGGGAAAAATCTGGACTAAATGATAAACCTGGGATAGATACAAAAAAAGTGCATGGACAGCAACCTAGAGCTCCTCAATACCTTTCCGACGCTTCAAACGAGGCGAAAAACGGAGATCGTGGCAAAAAGTTATGAGCTCGGAAGCATAAAAAGTACATCTGACTTCAAACAGCAATAAATGCAGGAAAACAGTAAAATACTGAAAAAAACAGCACTACTGGAAAGTGCTCAGAACCAGCTTTCCGGCGATATCTTGTTTGCCCGATTTCGATACCGTATGCCCAAGTTATGACCAAAAGAAAAAAATTGCTCTTTTAGGGCAAACTAGGGTTAGGAGGGCAAAGAGGCCGTACGGCCGATGACGTCATGCTGACGTCACCCGTTCACGAGGTTAAAATTGACAGCCATCTGGCCGTCGCCGCAAAAATTCGGCCCCCCTGCAAAATGAAAAAAAAATTGGCCCCTGGTCCTGTGGGTGACCAGGGGCTGGCGGGCGGTGGGCTGGTGCAGGGGCGGAGCCCTTGGTTCGCCATGTGGCCTGGGGCTGAGCGTAGGGGCCCGCGGGGGATGCACAGACCGGTGGTGGCAGACCGGTGGAGGAGTTGGCGGCGGGAGGCGGATGGGTGGCCTCCCGGTGGCCGCCAGGCGGCGAACCCGTTTTCTACTGGAGGTGCCGGCGCAGAAACCAAAAAACCTCAGTTTTTTAATTTTTTTTTCGATTTTCGTGCATCGAAAGGCGTGCTGGGGAGGCCGTACGGCCCCTCAGACAATTTTTTTTTGCCTCTCGGATCAAATGCACCAAATTGGACAATTTGACAGGCGTTTCTAGGGTTTTTGGCCGCTGCGAACGCGATGGCGATGTCCGTTTGAGCCCAAAGTGAGCAAAAAAATAGGCTACCCCCAGATCTTGCAGAAAAGATGCCTGTGGAAACCCTTGCACTTGAAACTCATTGAAAGGCCATATCTTTAGATCACGAACAGGCAGCTGCAGGTCTGGAGCTTTGATACCATGTTAGAATCCAAGATCACCTGCATGCAATCACCTATTACATGCAAAAGACATGAAGAACCAAAAACGATGTTCTATAAACCTCTCAGTAAAAATGCATTAAGAGAATCAATTATTACAAAGTGATCAATCCTTATGAAGGAGATCAAGAAACCCTAAATGAAACCCTAGTGTGCACACTTAATAATTAATAATTAATTAATTATTAATGTGCCTAAGTTTAGCTTAAGTAATAAAGAGGATAAGTGACTTAATAAATTAATCAATGTGATGTAATTAATTAAGCATACTAACTTATTACTCTAACAGGGACAATAGTGGTTTTAGACATAAATCCTTTCAATATTACTTTGGATTGCCCCCTTGTTACATTGATTGGTTGATAATCTTGCTTTTCCTTGATTTTTATGACATTGATCTGATTGTTGGATGTAACCATGTTTGGGATCAAATCTATTGGTATGATGTCATTGATTCCAACATTATCAATTTGATTATCAGCTGCACCATTATTCTCAACCACAAAAATATAAAGAGTAGTGTTGTCATAAATGTAGTTTACATTTTTACCCTTACTGTTTGTAGAAGAAGATTCTCCCTTTTCATAATATGGTAAAGGATTTTTAAATGCGCTATGATCATTGTCTGTTTGATGTACTTCTACAAATACTAGCTTGTTGTTAATCAAATCTTGTACTAGATGCTTCAACTACTTACAATCATTTGTTTTATGTCCTTTGTTTTTATGAAAGTCACAATAGTCGACATCATTCCACCAAGATGGATTTACCTTTGGTTCCCAATTTCTTGCTTCAAGTAATGTGATAAGTCTATGTGTAAGAAGTTCTCTCATTATTGATTCTAGTGTCTGTCCCAATAGTGTGAATCTTCTTCGATTTGATGGTTTTTGATATGATTGCACGGTTTAGATTCACCATTGTTCGGATTGTTGTTTTGATTGACACTTTGATTGATGTTTTGGTCATTGTTTTGATTGGTCTTTGTAGTAGTTGTTGTCAAATTAAATACTATTTTAGCATTTTGTGTTTCATTTGTAGCATCATTGTTACCAATATTTCTATTCTTCTGCCAAAACTTTGGTTTATCATTGTTGTTGTAGTGATTCGAAGAGTTTTTATTATTTGGTCCTTCATTGTAGTTTTTTATTATCCCTCTCTTGACCAAGGATTTTTCGATCTTGAGCCCATTTTCAATCACTTTCTCAAATGTAGGTGGACATTGTAGTTCAAGCCTATAGCTCATCTCATAAGTTAAGTTGTCAATGAATAGTTCTATCTTTTCCTCTTCAGGTATGGAATGAGGATACCTAGCAAGCAACCTTTGCCATCATTGTAGAAATGAGAGGAATGTTTCCCCTTTCTTTTGTTTTGTGTTATAAAGATCTTTTATTGTTATCTCATGTTGAATATTATAGGAGTATTGTGAGATAAACTTGTTGACTAGTTCCTCAAAGGATCGAATTCTTGGTTGTAGTTTAGAGAACCATTCCATACATTGGCCTCCTAAGATTCTTGGAAATAACCTCATCAAGTAAGTTTCCTCTTGTGCAAATTCTAAACTCATGGTTCTAAATTCCCTCACATCATCTATTGGATCAGTTTTTCCATTGTATTTGTCATATTTTGGGAATTCACAATGTCTAGGAAATGGTATCATGTCCACACCTGGATCAAAAGGATAGGGACAAATCTCCTATAATGAGTACCTTTTAGAGGTCCTTTTTTGCATATCATGAAGTTGTTGTAAGTTTTGCATTTGATGTGTTAGGGAAACCACTTGATCTATGTTTTGTGGTTCAGATTAAGCTCTTATAGGTGTTTCCTTTAGTCGATTAACGTCAAATTCCTTTGGAAGTTTTGCACCTAGTTCAGCTAGCATTAAAAGGTATTTTTCTCCATCCTTTTTCAAAACTTTCTCCATGATTTGGTGGAAGTTAGGATCTTGTTGTGCAATTTGGATGTCCTCTTCAATAATTTCTTTAGGTTCGGCTCAATTGAATCTATGAAATGGATTTTATTCAGCCATGGTATTTAGAGATTCAATCTCTTTTTCTATGAGTTTTTGTCTTTGTAACCTTGTTATAATGGGCATACAAGTGTTGGGGTTTTCACTAAACTTTGATCTTTTTGTGAATTAGTGCCAAGGATGATAACTAAGTTAAATAGAATGATAAACTCTATTAATGAGACTAAGTTATATTTTATCTTTTTATACTATTTCGTTTTGTGATTGTAGGATGACTGATCCTGATAAGGAAACTTAACTTAATAACCAAGAGTTGTGTTTGATGATAAAACACTTTAAAAGTGTAAGATCTTGGTTTAATTTGGAAGAGTTTGACTTGTAAGGTCTTATTTTTCTAAGTTTAAGACATTTGTTTGACTAAGAATTTTTTTTTTGTTTTGGTAAAGATCTGAATTCTGATTTCAACTGTCTAATAGGAGGTAAAAATAACCCTCTGGTTTTTTATTCCGAGGATGCGCTATAACATACCTCAAATGTGCTAAAACAGAGTGTAAATGCGCTGGTAAACTAACTGAATGCATTGAAAAATGGGATGTATGTGCTGAAACAAAGTGTCAATGTGTTGGTAAACTGGGTATATGCACTATAAAACAGGGTAGATGCGCTGAAAAAACTGGGTAGATGCACTGAAACAGAGGTTGGTTGCACTAAAATACTGGGTAAATATGCTGAAAGACTGGGTGTAGATGCACTGTAAAATAGGACATATGCGCTAAAATAGAGTTTTGAGGCACTGGTTAAACAAGGCAGATGCACTAAAACAGAGTTTGGTTGCACTAGTTAAACAAGTCAGATGCGCTAAAACAAAGTTTGGTTGCGCTGGTTAAACAAGGTAGATGTGCTAAAATAGAGTTTGGTTATGCTAAACTAGAAGTGGTCAGTATGTTCACATTTTGTCTGTTTGTTCAGCTTTTTCTTAGTAAAAGGATTGATTCCAGGGTGTAATTTTCTAAACAATGAAGATTTTGGAAGGTTTTTTTGCTTGTAAATCTTGGAATTTGATGATCTAATTGGATGATTCCTTCAGAAATGATTTTACACACACAATAACAAGTTTGTAAACATTATTTTCAACACTACGCATTAAACAAAGAGTGTGTATTCTAGAATCAAGTCTTATTCTTTCAATTTCCACTAGTTTGACATAAATAAAGACAATTCAAGCACTTTTCTAATTGTCAAGTATGTCACTTAGATTATCATAGCCCATAGCTTGCAACTATTTCAGCTCACACAGTCTTGTCACCCCCTAGAGGGCACTCGTGTTTTTTCCTTTCCTGAGTCTTAACCAAAGTTGAATCCTCCACTTTTGGCTAGGGTCTCTGATAGTTATATGGTGAGTGTCCTGGGGGAAGATTCTTTCCTCCCCTTGCACCGTGATATAAAAGTGTTTAGAAACTGACACAGTTGGATTCTACACTAAAGTTCTTAGAAAGGGTATCCACTCAGAGTGGAAAATGATAAACTCCCTTAGGAGACCTCCCAATCTTTAGAACAAATATTTTGGGGATGGTTATCTTGCACACTTCTAGTGAATGTGGGTTTCCCCAGATTCAATTTTGTTTTATAGTGGGTTGGAAACCTGGCTTTGGTTGTTCCCACTCTGGTCATTCCCATAGGGTGAGTACTTTTTCTCACTATGGCAGGCCTTCTAAAGGTGTTAATAAAGCGGGATAGAAAGTCTAGCATTTTGATCACCCAGTTAAGGGGAGAGCATAAGCCTATTGCTTTTGAAACATAGTAGACATGGGGTTCAAACTATTTCTTTAATTAAGCTAGATGCACTATCTTAACCAAAGGAAAAACAATAATGAAATTAAATCCCTGCAAACACCATTAGTAATTTGTAAATTTTTGTCTTTGACCGGCATAAGTGTTTCCAACAATTATCTTTGACAAGTGTATATTGCACTTGCAACAAAAAAAATAGTGATTAACTCTCGATTTTTTCAAAATTCTAGATAACAGTCAAATGTACCATAATGGTCATTAGATGCGCTAAAACAACATATGAAAGTGCTAAAGTAATAGTTCTATGCACTATAGAAATTGATGAATGCGCTAAAAGAAAAGGTCAATGTGCCGAAAGAAAACCCCTTGATTGGTGAAAATAGAATATTGGATGCACCATAATAGTGATCGTATGTGCCAAAATATCTGTAGGATGTGCCAAAACAGTACTTGGATGCACTAAAATATCTATTGTATGCGCCATAAAAACTCTCGATCTCGCTAAAACAAAACACGTTAGAAACCTGCGAGCATACTTTTCAAAAAAAGATGTTAAAAATGGGGTTTTTGTGCCCCACGGTGGGTTCCAATTTATGTGCGAGTAAAATATGCATAAATGAATAACAAACACAATCAATAAGACATTATATCAAGAGATTTAAACAACAATTAATCTAATTAAAACAAGAAATCTCTCAAAACCGTCCCATTGCTCTCTCTGTCGAAAGATTTATTAAATCACCATGGCTCTCAGATTGTGTAAGTACTATGACTATTAAAATGCCAATCTAGAGAATGAGATGATGTAAAATGCAGGAACCTAATCCTATGTAATGATTGCTAAATGATATGTTGAGGATTCTATAGATGAAATTGACATGAAAATGATAAAAGAAACTACTATAAACTAAGATGCAGCTAAATGAAAAGCCATGATTATGATTTCTATTCTAAAATGATTTGCTATTGCTATTGCTCAAATGCTTGATTACTCTTATGCTATTTCTGTAGAGTAAGATTGCACAAAGTTGGGATCCTTTTCCTATAGAAAGAAGTTGTATTTATAGATTCTCGACAACATATTTGTGATGTGGCAGCAAGGCAAAGGTTTGGATTTGATTTAAAAGAATTAATGGTGAAAGATGAAGAAGCCTGAGAAGATTATGGAGATTGTTCCTCCCCACAAAAAACATTAAGCCAAAGGATAGGAATGATTAATGGAAGAAGATGAAGAAGTTTTCGTGTAATTTGTCTCAAAATTTTTCTCCAAATTTGTCTGTGAAGGTCAAGTTGAATTAATTAGATATAAAATATCTAATTTTTTTGGTGGATATGATGAGTGAAAAGAGGAAATAGCTATATAAATAGGATTTTATTTGAATATTTGGATTTATTCAATTTAGCAAAAGAGGATATTTAATTTAATAAAACAAACTATAGAAATCTATTTATTAAATAAACATAGAAGAAATGTGCTAATTAAATAAAACAAAGTATGAAACTTGCTTATTTAATTAAAATAGAATGATGTGATTAAGAGAGAATAAATATATAATTATTGAATAATTTGATAATAATAATTAAATAAAACAAAGTATGTGATTTGTTTATTTAATTAAGATGAAATAATATGATAAAGATAGAAGAATTAAATGTGAACTATATAAATAAATATTTCTATTTATTTATAAGTAGATGAAAAATAGAAGGGTTAATTAATTAATTAGATTATCCATACCTTTTTTAGGTGTATACACACTTAATATCTTAAATATTCATTCACTGGAATCTCTAAAATATCAAACATATCAGTTATACAGTCTGTTTTGCATCATGTTTGTAAAACTTCAATTACATAATTATGTTTTCACATTCAGCATGATAACTTTGTTAAAAGCATCAAACATCAAATAATGATAAATCACTATTTATATAAACATTCCATGAATGGTAAGTGCCTTTCAGATAAATGCGACACCTAATTTGTTAACTTTCATCAAGTAAAACATAAAAATTCATAATTGTTTATGTCATTGTAGTCTCTTTCTTTTACCAAACATAAACTATTGTCAATTAAATAAACATTATCCATTGTAAGCTTTTTTAATATGCTCTTATATACAAGGTCAACACTATTGCCTAGCAATGGAGTTTTGTAGACACAAAACAAAAAACCCGCATATATAAAGAATAAGAGATTCTATGTGACACCATAATGAACATGAATACCACAAAAAAAACTTTGTGCTTTGAAGTAAGAATACTTTGTTGAGAAACAATGTTACCAGAATGAAGCATGGAATTCAACCAACTGAACAATTTGTGCCTGAAACCCATTTTTCTTCCACTGTTAAACCACCCAAAGCTGAGTATTGTCACTTCAAAGACCTCCAACATCATCATTTTACTATAACCCTAAGTTTCTCGTGCCCTAATCGAGCACTCCAAATAATGATTTCACAAAGAAATGTATTGCTTTTACAAAATGTATCTGAGAGGTTTTTTCCTTCCAAACATTTGTCATGTGCTAAAATACTAAACTCAACATGTGCCTTGTCGACCACACAGGCTATCCTCATTAATATGCCTAGCTATTTCCATGATATGCTCAAAAGAATGTCCTTCATAGAGACGTGAGTAGGTACAATGTTCAATATAAGGAATTTGCAATAATCAATGAAAAAATGCTTTTAGAAATAAAAACTATGTATATGCCATAAGGTATAAATACTATCAATGGGATTTTATTTCCCATTTTAACTTCCAATACCTTGGAATTAATATAAAAAATAACACAACCTTGTCCTTAGGAAGAATCACCTTGAACCACAAATGTTATTGTCTTCTTTCATCAAAAATGAAACTTTGCTAATCACATATGTCATGTGTCATATACCATGCAAACCAAAGTGTAACTCACCAATTTCATTCTAATCAAAAGAAAACACCAACTCACCAATATAAATATAATCACATGTACAAAATTTTATCAAACACAAGTCTTAGTTTCCATCAAAATATCATTGTCTTTATGAAGTTGAAATAGAACTGTAAAGTGCCATCACAATGTCACTATAATAGTGACTTAAGAAGCCAACCAAGTTGTTTACTAACAATGCCATCAACCTTTATAATGCATTGTCATATTGAAACCAAACATGTCATGCCCATGTATCAAATGAAATGTTAGGTGATACCATATCAATTCCATGATCATGCACTATCATACTAACTAAAATGTCAATATTCCTGTCAAATACCTATCATCAAGTGCCTTTGTGTGTCTTTTACGTCAAGGGAAACAACTGTGAGAGCCAACACTCTACACTCTCTAGCCCTATGACCAAATTGATTATAGGTATAGAAATAACCATAGAAGTATGATGGATACTTGGTGACAAAGCTTCCTTGAGTTGGATGAGGTGATATTATTTTTTGTGGCCTCCTTGGATCATGCTCTGTGGTAAATCCATCAGCACTCGATCTTATTATGTTCTACTTCTTTTGTTTATTAGGAACTGACCAATTGTCCTTCTTATTAGTAGTAAGCTTCTTTTCTTCCTTAGTTTTCTCAACTTATGCAGGTTTCTCTTTAACTTCACTCCCTTCACAATCTCTTTCATTGAAAAATTTAGACTTTTCTTCTGCCCCAAATCTTTCATATAATTTTGTGGAAGTGTCCATAAAGTTACCCTTACCTTTCTCAAGCCCTAGACCATATTTTTCTTTGCTAGAGGGCTTTTGTATGTTTAATAACTCATCCAAATTTTTTGAGCCACCTTTTAGCTTCAGTCCTTTTTCAATATGCTCCTTTTCTTTTGTGAATGGTGATCTTAGACCTACACAAACATGAAGAACAAATGCACAATTAGTCCCAAATGCAAGTTAGAAACATCATTCCCCATGGAATTCATTTGAAGTGCACAAAACAAGAAATAGAATGAATAACACAAATAAAAGTTTTCAAATCCTATTCAATGCAAACAAACTCTCAATCCCATGGGGGAATTGGTGCCATTTTGATGTGTAAAATGGCCCTTTCCCAATCCCTTGTAAGCTTGAATGATGATTTTATGAAAATTTGATGCTTCCTTGGTGAAATTCCTGCATAACCTAGCTATGAAATTGTGAAAATCGATGAACAATGGATGAGTAAATTCAAAAGCTCAAGATAATGTCTTTGCATGAAGTTGTGGATCCAAAATCCAAATGAGAGTCTCTTATTTATAGAAGAGAAAGATGGAAGATGAGGCAAAATGGATGAATGTGGGATAAAAGACCAACCAATAGCATGGAGCCACTTGTCAACATGTGAGTGGACAAAAGTGGAGCACATTTTGGTCATTGTGCAATTAAATGCAATTAGGTGGAATTTCAAAATTGATGGAATGACAAGTTGAAGGGAGAAGAAAATGAAATTAATGCCACTTGGCTCAAGGTAAAGGACATGTAAGAAACTTAAATTCCTTGTAGGATGTACAGACCCTTTTGGAGGGATTTTCCAAACTTGGAGAATATTCACTTTTTTATGCCTTTTTGAAAGAAATAGAGATTTAATAAATCAAAAAGCTAGAGGATTTGATTAATTTAAAAGGAGATTAGTTGATTTGACCATTTTGACTTAGAATTTTGGATTAATTTAAATCAAAATGAGAGGAAAATGAATTTAGACTTAATTAAATAAGATTTTGATATATTTAATTAAAGAGGATGGTGTTAGATTAAATCAAGTAAAGATTAATTCATTCAATTTAATAGAATGACTTTAGAGATTTAATTAAATAAAGGGAATTATATAATTAAAGAGGGACTATAGATGCTAATTAAATAAATTTTTTTATTTAATTAACAGGAGATGATGACTTAATTAGATGAAAAATGATTTATTTAATTAAGAGGTGGAATGTGATGAATTTAATAAAATAAAGATTATTTAATTAAATTATTAGCAAAGGAGATGATTTAGGATGAAGGTGTATAGGATCGATCGATACATTTTTGGTGTCTACATTTTGCCCCTCTTTGAAGCAATGTACCCACTACGTTGGTTCAAAGAATAAACTACTGTGATCAAAATTCATTTTTTTTTTAAAATGCCCCACTACTACCCCAACGAAAGAATTATGTTGGAGTACTACCCCCTCGAGAGATTAGACAAAAATTTGGATTTTTGGGTGATCTCGTGAAAAAAGAAGACAAGTTGCCTGAGGGGTCAAGAAAAGGGTCTAGGATGCCAAAAATGTACAAAAAACACGAAAAAATGATGCAAAACAACCTTTGGATGAGAAAAAATGGGATTGGAGGTCTAAAACCCTAGCTTGACGGCTATATAGGGTTAAAAAAATCCTAACTTTCAAGCTTAAATAGGCCTTGAGGGGCCACTTCCAATTCATTTGCACATTCAACCCTTAACGATTCTTGCATTTTGAGCTCTGACCACTGATCAAGATGGTGCAACACATGCTTCCATGACACATTTCGGTGTGAGTGCGAGTGTACCAGTGGATACTAGGCAAAGGACCATCGATATGTGACCTTTACCCAATTCATTTTTTCATCTTTCATGTGCATTTATTAGGGTCCAAAGATCAAACAAGTCAAGAGGCATTGTTTCATGCCACTGAAATCCTTGAATCAGTGCCACATAACCTTAAAGTGCACTTCTAGAGAGAGTTATGTCGTGGTGGCCAAGTTTAGAAATTAGGGTTTAGGTGTCAAAGTTTTCCACATGCAAATTGCGCTGCGATAGTGCAATTTGGAATTTAACCTTAGGGGTCAAAATGGTCTTTGGTCAAACTACACTACGACGACAGAGTTTGGAGTTTTTAGGTCTCCAGTGGTGCAGTTTAGAAGTTTCAAACAATGATGCATATGCAAACAATGACGCATTTATTGTTTCGGTTGTGGAAACTCTAAACAGGATCTCAATTTTTTACAAAACTTAACATGGTGACTTTATTGATGCAGGAGGACATGGAGCTAGTCCATTCATGAGAGCACAAGTCCTCGATTTTGAGTAGATTGACTCAGAATCTCGATTTACATGAGTTGCAGCAGGACCACCTTGGGGCGATTGGGCTCTGGTATATTGTGTATGCCCTAGCCATTGGGACACACCTAGGGATGATGACAACACTGGCAGAGAGATGGCATAGTGAGATGTCCTCGTTTCACTTCCCTACAGGTGAGGAGATAGAGACCCTAGAGGATGTGTGGCGTATTCATCATTTTCCAATGCATGGAGAGCGGGTCATCTATGATGTGGATGTTGGGACAAAGGCTTGCTATGATGTCACAGGCCTAGATGAGATCTTTTTTTATGAGGGACAGATTAAGTTAGAGTGGTACAGGACCATAGTGTCGACTTTCAGATTGATTGTAGCTGTGATTATCTTCAGACTTGTGGCACCAGATTGGCATGGGTGGTACTTCAACTCGGGATGGGGTCTTTCCTAGGAGCAGATGCTTTAGTGGAGAGAGTCTTTTACATGGGGGCTAGTGATGCTGGCCTCCCTCTACCACAACTTACATGAGTTTGCATATTGCGATAGGACTATTGGAGTAGGGGTCACATTACTGCACATATGGGCTTGGAAACATATTGTAGTGCTCCTCCCATGAGTCACACCGGTCGACATGGAGCCAGATGACCTAGTCATTTGGAGATACAAGGGTGGACTGACATTCACACATATGGGGGCAGCCGACATCCATCACTAGTGGAGGATCATCGATTAGATGACCATTTTTAATTAGAGGCCTTGGCTTGGCATGCCCACTTGGTACGACAATGTACATCAACTCTTCTTTTCTAGGCAGGACCGTCTGATGTAGGGCAAAGAGCATATGATGATAGAGTGTTACCTGCTAGACCAAGTTGCCAAGCAGTTTAGGGATGCATAGGATAGACCTGATGACCAGTATGTGGCAATCTTTGCACATACTAGAGGGAGACCACATGGGGTCACACGATCCCTCTAGATGAGGTAGTTGACTCCTTCAGATAGTTGGTGGTTAGGCCATGGCTATACGATAAGGGGCCAAAGGACCCAAGGATGACATAGACCTATTGAGATTGGTTTCGTCCTATTGTGAGATTGACAGTTCCTGGTGCACTATTACCGCAGAGGATACCCAGAGGCCGATGAACATGGTGAGTGTGGGGATGAGGAGGTAGAGGAGATGGGAATGGAGACAAAGACAAAGATGGTGGTGGAGGAAAAAGAGGAGGTGGCCCCCCTCCAGATTAGAGGGGACAGAGAGACCAGGTACCTGAAGATCAGTAGAGAGATGGGGATAGGCAGAGAGACATGAATCAACATAGAGATGCTCTGAGGGATCACTAGTAGTAGCCGGACCAGAGAGATGCTTTGATCCAATAGTTACAGGCACAATTTTCCACCCTAACAACTAAGAGGGATCATGTGAGGGTTGAGTGGGATTAGGTCATCCAGTAGAGATGGGCCACCAAGCTCTAGTTGGCACAAGAGACAGGTAGACATCAACAACTAGAGGCCACACAAGGTAGTACTTTTCCTATGAGGATGTACCATGAGGTGGTATAGGAGGCATAGTACTACAGGGTCCACTACCATTAGGCAGTACCCCAAGTGGCATGGGTGGCAAACTTCTCGCAGTAGACAGGGTAGAGACAAGATAAGCCTGAGAGACAGTCAGGTGAGGGGAGTAGCCATCAAGGCTAGCCTCACATTTTTTATTAGAGACAACATTCTTTTTGAGATCCATGGGCTCCATTTTTGATAGCCTCATGGGTGATTGTACTATATTGATTGACATATACATTTGATCTTGATTCATGTACCATGATAGTTGTATTATTATTTTGATGATATATGAGATGATATGGTTCGATCCAATGTATGATGATGTGTTCTATCTTATTTATGCATGATGGATGGATGTATCTTATTTTCTATATGTGATGCAATGTGATGTATGCTTCTATATGATGTTATGATGTGATGCAGTGATTTATGGATGCATTTATTTTTTAGTATGTTTTCTATGCACTTTTTATGATGATGTATGGATGCAAATGTTATGATATGCAAATGCTTAGACTAAAAAATCTATATTATGCACCTAATGGATGATGATGATAAAATGTATGAGATGTAATGACATATTCATTTTCTTTTCCAATATCTCATGTATGATGTGATGATGCACTTATGGATGACATGATGCACTTGATATGATGTGATTATGCACTTGATGATACCTATTTGATGATGGTGATTATGATATGATGTTGTGTATGTGATTAGGAAATGGATGTTTTGATGATGCATATGATATGATTTAATAATGTCTATGTGATGATACTTTTATGTTTATGCAATGAATGCAAATGTATGGTTTATGAGATGCTTAGAATAACCAATCTATATTACACAATGATGAAATGCAATGCATGTGAGATGATTAATGTTTCCTACATGATATTTCATGGTATGATATGCATTATGTTGATGGTTTGTGGATACAGGATGGATGCATTAGTGATGATTTTGATTAATTGTCATGGTACCATATTAGCATGGAAAGAAGGAAGAAGAAATAAGAGAATCCAACAAGTCAGCTTTATTAGAGATGATGATAATGATGATGATGGTGATTTGATTACCAAGAATTGGGACCTTAAAAGGGTCATGTAACTTATGTTTGGTAATACACATAGACACAATGCATCAAGGTATAAAGAACCAAGATGGCGTTGCACCTAGTGTGATGGACTTTGACTCGACAATCAGATAGAGTAATCCTATTCACACTTAACATACAAAACCTCATTCAAAATGCAGTTCAAATATTCCAAATATCTCATACCAAAAAATAGGAAGGTAAGCCTTCCTATGTGGTCAACAAGACACCTAAAACATCCTCCCTACACCCAAAAAAATCATGCATGACCAAGGTTATATTACATGAATATCCATCAAGCACAACAGATAAAAAGAAAATGATCGTTGCCCCATTCCTTTCTCTCTAAATCCTTTTGTTTGGACATCATCGAGAGGTCATCAAAATGAGCACAATAAGATAAGCCAAAAGACAAAGAAAAAGTAAACAAACAAGCTAATGTTCTTCAATACTGCTAGCCAAGACTAAACTACGATGATGCCTGATGTTGATGTCCATTGTAGGAAGGATGCATCCTAGGAAATGATGTTATTAGATGATTTGGGATTGATTGGATGATGGGCTATTAATACCAAGAGTTGACCAACTTGTTTACTTACTAACCTAGACTTAAGACTTTGATGCTTGAGCTTTTACTTTTGAGCTGCTAGACTTGTTTCTGATTGTTTTACCAAAGGTTGAGGATGATGATTGTTATTATGAGTGATGTTTGTTTCAGGTGAAAGTGAGATGTGACAGATGGATTTTTTCAAATATTTGGATGTTTTTGATGTTTTTGAAATGTTTTGATGCTGTTTTCTGGTATTTTCAAGATTTTGCAAATGTTTTGATTTTCAAATTTCCAATGTTTTTGGGGTTTTCCAAGATTTTGACCAAGAGACTAACCTAAAGACCTATCCTAGGGGCCTTAGGGGCTGATCAAAGATTAGCCTTTCCTATGTTATACATGCAGAGACCACGTAGTTTGACTGACATAGACTCAATTATTGATGAGATATGAACAAGTGGATTGTCAGTTTATTATGATAGACTCCTAAAGGACTGACCTAAGTGTCTCGGGGGAAGATCAAAGATCAACCTTACCTACGTTCAGAGCTCAGAGACCTTTAGTTTGACAAGAAAACTCTATTTTTGAATTTTTGACCGACTCTTTGACCTGTTTTTTGATTTTGATATGTTTTGAATGTTTTTGGACATTTTTTGATTTTTTGATGTTTTTGGATTTTTTTGATTTTCTGATGCTTTTGGATTTTTGGATATTTTTGAATTTTCTTATTTTGGGAAGACTTCAAGAATATACACGAATGTGATCTGATGAGAACATGCCCCCAGCGTGATGCAATAGACTACTCCGATATAGGCAGGACAAATTGATAGGATCAAGCTATGATGCAGATGCAGATGGGTGATAGATGGAATGCAATGTAATGGATAGATGATGTAGAACAAGTCATGGAGATCTTGGTGGATGGATAGTGCCTATTTACACAAGGCACCTCTTTGCCCAGTTTTCACTAAGGTACTAGCCCAAAGTGCCACCGAAGTGGTTTTCACTAGAGGACGAATTTTCTCTTTACTATTTTTAATCCCTTTTTTGATTTTTTTGTTGTCACCAAGACACCTGTTTGCTAGGTTTTCATTAGGGTGACCATTTTTTCAAGACATTTTCTGATTTTTTTGTATTTTTGGTTTTATACCCCAGAAGATTAGGCATAATTTTTTTGAGATGGGATCTATTAATGGGATCTTGCAGAGGTTCCCCTTGTGGTGTTGATAACTGATATGCCCTTGACTTGTAGCTCACTATGATGATGAAGGTTCCCAGCCAATTGGGTTCAAACTTTTCCTTGCTATTTGGATTTGGAACATTCTTCTAATTCTCCTTGAGCACAAGTTCCCCAACTTGGAAGGTCCGACTCCTAATCTTCTTGGTATAACTTTGCTTGTGTATATTTTGATACACCTACAAATGGTTTAAGGCATCCATACGCTACTCATCCAGTAGTTCCCACTCACTTAGTCATGATACTTGGTATTCTTCATCTGTGATGAGATTCTGCAATGATATTCTTAGTGATGGGAGCTCGATCTTGATAGGGAGTATGACTTCTGATCTGTAGACCAAGGAGAATGGGGTGGCACCTTTTGGTGTTTGGATACTTCTTCAATAGGAACATAGGGCAGGATTCAATTGGAGATTCCAATCACGACCAACTTCATTGACTGTTTTCTTGAGTATTTTTAAGATGGTCTTATTTGTAGCCTCAGCTTGGCTATTTCCTTGGGGATAGTATGGGGTGGAAAGTGATGTTGGATATTAAACTTGTGGAATACGTTGTAAACATCCTGATTCTTGAAAGGTGTCCCATTATCTGAGATAACAACTTAAGGGACACCATAACAAAAAATTAAGTAGTTCAAGATGAACTTTGATATCTGCTTTCCTGTGATAAGAGTCATGGGAATGGCTTCCACCCACTTTGTGAAGTATTCAGTGGCAGTGATGATAAACTTATGTCCACTAGATGAGGTGGGGGTAATTAATGAGATCGAGCCCCCAATGTGAGAAGGTCCAAGGTGTAACAATCCAATGGAGCTCCTAAGTTGGTGCATGGATGAGATCCCCATGCTGCTGACACGGAAAAAACCTTTTGACATAATCATGTGCTTCTCTTTCTATTGTAGGCCAATAGTACCCTGTCCTCAGCAGTTTCTTCGCCAAGGTCATACTGCTCGAATGTGAACCACAAATACCATTATGCACTTTGATTAAGGTAATCAATGCCTCCTCAGTATTTAGGAAATGTAAAAGGGTCCCTTCAATGCTTCTATGGTAAAGGGTATCTCCTAGGATGACAAAATTGGATGAATTTTTGACAAAGGCTCTCTTGAGGTTCGAGGTTATGTTAGCGGGGAGGACTCATATTCTTAGGTAAGTGTATATATCATGGTACTATGGATCATCGGGACCAACAATTTTGCACACAAATTCAAACTTCGGTACCTCGAATGCAAGTATGAGAAGCTACTCTATGAGGAATTCTTGCTTTGGGATGTTCTATGGGATTTCTAGGAGTTATCCAATTGTAGCCATTGCATTTGTCACTCTATTGTTTTCTCTTGGTAGCTGCTCAAATGTGATATCAATGGAGAACTCCTTGAGACTTTCCACCAATTTCTTGTATAGAGTTAGCTTGTCATCCTTTGTTTGATACTCATTGTTGACTTGGTTGATTATGAGTTGTGAATCTCCATAGACCTTAAGTGCCATTATCTACCACTACACTGCAATTCTTAGCCCTATGACAAGAGCCTCATATTTTGTGATGTTATTTGTGCACAAGAATGACAACTTGTATGATTTTGGAATGCTATCCCCTTGTGGGGTGATGAAGAAGATTCCTGCTCCCAAACCATGTTTCACATAGGATCCATCAAAGTACATTTTCCAATGATCTTCTACACTTAGGTTGAAGATTGATTCATCAGGGAACTCTGATACAAGTGGATTTTCTGCATATATTGGTGCTTCTACCAAATGATCTACAATTGCTTGTCCTTTGATGGCCTTTTGTTCCACATACTCAATGTCATGCTCTGTCAAAATCATAACCCACTTTTCTGTTCACCCTATGAGATTTGCTTTGGAAAGTAAGTACTTAAGGGGGTCTATCTTTGCAATGAGATTTATCTAATGGACTAGCATGTAATGTCTAATTTTTTTTGTTGCAAATACAACTGCCAGACAGGTCTTGTTAATGGATGTATAGTTCAGTTCATGGCCCGCCATAGTTCTATTGATATAATAGATAGTTCTCTCTTTTCCATTTTCATCATGTTGTGCTAAGAGAGTGTCGAGAGCCGCTATTGTTGTTGATATGTATAGGATCAAAGGTTTTCCTAGAATTGGCGGCATGAGAATAGGTGGTGTGAGTAAATACTCCTTGATTTTGTTGAAGGCTTGATCACACATTTCATCCCTCTTGTACGCTACCCTCTTGTGGAGTAGGTGAGAATAGGGGACAACCTTGTCCACTAGTTGTGTTATGAATTGACTGATGGACTGGAGTCTTCCTTATAGGCCCCTTAGTTATTTCAATGTCTTTGGTGCCTCCATTTTGAGAATTTCTTTGACCTTGGTAGGATCTATCTCAATCCCTCTCATTGACATGATATACCTAAGGAGCTTCCCTTACTGTACTCTAAAGACACACTTCTTTGGGTTGAGTCTAACTTTATATTCCTCTAACCTATTAGAACTGTAAATTTTTAAAAAAATTATGGCTATCTGTACCCATGAGTTTCCAAAGAAGTCCATACCATGAGTACAAGAATCCACTTTCCATAACATGTTTTCCCATGCTTTAGTTTGTTTTCATCATTTGGTCCCATAGAATTCACCTGGCCCTGAGCATTTGAATGTGTAAACCATATTGGCGTAACATGATGCAGGTCTCACTGATCCATAAAGCATTTTATACTAATGTATGTCTTTTCACAGTCTATTGGCAAGACATCGGGAATGTCTTACCGATGAGATTTCAGTTGAGGATTCATATTGGCATGATGTAGTTCATAGTCTCAGTGAACACATGATCCTATCGGCAAGATAATGTTCATCGGAATAAGTCATATCGAGCTCATTTGTGTCTTAGTGATCGAGGCATAAATTGACTGTTGGCAAGACAATAGCCATTAGAGTAACGTCCTAGAGCATTCATTCAGTCTTGCCGATAAAGCAATGGTAGATTCTATCATTGTCATCAAGATGAAGTCAGGGAGTTTTGCTGACCCCCTATGTCACATTGACAGGATTACATTGGTAATGACTTAGCAATATGTTTGGAGGGAATATTCATCGGTGAGACATGATTTGTCAGAGAGAGCTAGGAAGGTCACACTGGGTGTTTTTACATCGGCGGGAGAATTGTTATGACTTGGCGATTAGAATTGATGAAGAAAATAGTCTGAAGGTAATACCATGAGAAGACACGATGTAAGCAGAGGAACATTTTCCCGACTTATAGTGTCACAACGATAGGTTTGCATCGGCAAGAGTTACTGAGATATTCTTAAGATTGAAGGGATAAAACATCGGGGAGACTCATAACATCAGTATAACTACAAGACAACTTGGTGATAGAAGTGAAGATACAGATAGGTTATCGGTGAGACTTAGAACGTCGGTCAAACTGCAAGACATCAAAGCGATATGTGATATGTGGTAGTCAGAGAGACATTGAACATTGGTATGACTACATGATGTCATAGTGGGTACCTAATGGATGTTAGTAAAAGCCCAAATACAATAGATCATTGAGATTTGAATATGAAAGGATGCATCCTTTCAAATAATGATGTATAAATGTTCATTTTTTATTGTGAAAAGGAGAGTGAGAGAGAGAAGCAGATAGCGAGTAAAAAATATAGTAGGATATAGAATGTTTACAATTTTGAGACTATGATGCATGTTTGAAACAATGGAAATTTCAATTGAATTCATTTGATGTGGTGACATTTTTCTGGTATCAATTGTTTGTTGTGTTAATTGAAAGTATTGCTGAAGTTGTCTCCAAGGTTGATGTTTTCTAATTATTTAAACTAATATATCAAGGATATTTTTTTAGTTTATCAATGTACACTTGTTGTATCAGTATGGTTGGATTAATTGGTTCTTTCAAGGAGAGATTAAATCCTTTTAGTCAATCATAGTAATTTGGGAATCTCATTTGGATCATTAAGAAGAGCTTGGTAATCACATTCCTACATGTTTATATAAGTTATAAACTTAAACCTATATGCCAAACAATTTGAGTTTCTGCCAGAAAGAAGTTACTCATTTCATATTTTCATTTGACTCCATACACCCAATAAGGCACTAGTCTCTACTATTTCATTGTTTAATTTCATTCATTTTTACATATGAACTCATTAGATTTAGCCTTGATATTGCTTATACAATTTATACCAAAATAAAACTCACTTATCCACTCCCATTTTCCAGTGTGGGGAAATTGCTTTAGGAAATGAACAAAAGTCAAGTCTTTTCTTTATTTAAATAGGTATACCCGCCTAGGTCTAGCAACACCTAAAGAGAAGAAGGTTCAAATCATTTGGCCTTGTCTGTTACCCTGAAATGTTATGAGAGGTTGGCAACCTCTCGTGGTTCAAACCTACGTTTTTGAGAGATAAGAAATTGGCGACTCTGTTGGGGAATTATTTCAGGATATCCGGTTGAAGATCATCATATAGAGTCATTGAAGAAAGATTCATAGTTTGAGAAGTTTCATAAAGAGTGATTCCACTAGGGATACAATCAAGAATAATTTCATTTTTCTCACTTTTAACAAAGTGAGTGGCGACTCTGACAAGAATATTGCATCAATTCAACATGAATGGTAGAAGATCCCAATACAAAGGAGGTCCTGCTAGCAATAGTAAGTGGACACATAAGGACGATAAGGTCGATAAGGGTAAGAAGATAAATGAGGACATGTGCATAATGAACAAAGACAAAGCATCAAGACCACATTGTGAGACATATGACCGTTATGATACATTGAGAGATAATTCAAGTGGAGAACCTTATACCCCTGAAGAACAAAGAAATCATTTTTATAATCCTCAGAAATAGGTGGAATTTGAGGCTAAACTTGAGGTTGAAAGAGTCGCGTATCAACAGGAATATGATCAAAGAATGGAGGGTAATCAAAATGAGCCTATTGATCATGTAACTCCTCAAGTAAATTATGAGTTCTCAATGCATAAGAAATAGAAACACAGTTGGAGTTTCATAAACAAGAAGTAGAAAGAGAAAAAGTTGAACAGGAAAAGATCCAAATGATAAAAGCAATCCAAGACTTCAAATTGCAAAAATCCCAAATTGATGCTCAGACAGCTGGTTTTTCAAAGTATATACCACCTCATAGGTAGGGAAATAATAATACAGGGCCTTTAGACCCATCAAAGGCTCCTCAGAATCATATGGGAAATCAATACAAGCAACCAAACCATCCACTGTATATTGCATCACAACATACAAATGTACAACCACCTCATGGTCAACAATATGTGCCATATCTTCATACACAATACAATAATCCAGTGTACCAGTATCAACACTTGCATAATCCCCCCCCTCAGTAATATACAACAATGATCAGACAATTTGATTTGATAGGGTTTCAATTATACCCTTACCCTATGGATAGCAATTGGAGAAGTCTTATTCCTAAGTTTATAGGGAGCAATGCAATTACTGCTGAAGATCATTTGAGGAATTTTAATGCTTTTTTCCAAGACTTGGATAAATCATATGAAGATTTATATATGAGGCTATTCATGCTGTCACTCACCAAAGAAGCTAGGGATTGGTTCAATAGCTTGCCAATAGCCTCTATTGATTTTATCCAAGAATTTCATGATCGATTTCTTGAACAATATAGAAATTTGTGTGCACCAGATGTCGCTTTACATGAATTAGTATGGATTCAAAAAAATCAGAATGAGTCAATTTATGATTTTAACTAGAGATTCAGCAAATTGCAGAATAAGATACCACCTGGGTCAAAGTTGCCAGACTCTACAACATTGAGTATTTATTTGAATGCATTTGATCCAAAAATAGGGTATGAACTAAGAAACAGGTTTCCAAGAGATTTAGCTGAAGCCCAAAAGATAGCACTAACCATTGAAAAAAATAGGAAAGCTGCTGGGATGATTAGTAAAAGAGATAATCCTAGGGTTCCTTAGCAAGTCAATAATTATCAATACAAACAGGAGAACACATGTAGAAGTGAGAGGCCTAGGTTACATGACATGCCTTACAATACAAATTGGAAGGATGGAAAACCTGTAATGGATAGACCCAGGAACAAAGAAATATCTGATCCATTAAGGAAGAAGGGGGCATATATGGTCAATAATAATCTCTGGTGTGAAGGTTGTGATGGGCCACATTCCCCAGATCACTGTGTTGTAGCCCAAGAAATGCAGGAAGAAGGAATGTTAGCGGGTGATAGTGGAGAGGATCACACAGTGTACTTGACCTCAAATAACTTTCACCCTGCTGAGGAGGAGTATTCATCTTCAGAAGAAGAAGGCTGTGAGTACGATGTTTCAAATCAAAGGTGCATTGTCCACATGGTTGAACAACAAGTTTTTTCCAATTCTGAAGAAAGTTATGTAGAACAATACTCTGTTGAGGTGCCTACTCAATGCGATATAAGGAGACCCACTAAAGAGGAAATAAAGAGGTTAACCATTGCTGAGGAGGAGTATTCATCTTCAAAAGATGAAGGTTGTGAGTACGATGTTTCAAATCAAAGGTGCAATGTCCACATGGCTGAACAACAAGTTTTTTCCGATTCTGAAGAAAGTTATGTAGAACAATACTCTGTTGGGGTGCCTACTCAATGCGATATAAGGAGACCCACTAAAGAGGAAATAAGGACAGTGAATGAAAAGGAAGGTGTTCCCAGGGGAACATTTATGAAAGATAGAGAAGTAACACCAAGATTTTTGAAGAGAACAAAAAATAAGCAACATGATAAGAATGAACAAAGGCTTGTTCAAAAGGAGGACGATAAAGAGTTACACAAAGAGAAGTAGAAAGCTGATCAATTGAATTAAAGGGAAAAGGAGGAAAGCAAAGGAGGAACATTGGAGCAAAAGAAAGTGATTAAGGCGGAAGGTTCTTCTTTTGACTTCTCTCAGGCTTTATCATAGGTAAAAATTTATGTCCCACTGCTCGAGATGATGAGAATTAAGGAGTATAGGGATAGTGCAATTCAATTGATATCAAATGGAAACGAGAAAAGTACATGTTCTAAAAATAAGATGGCCACTAAATCAATTAACAAGCAAGAGAAGATGATTGTCCCAGAAGTGTGTCTAAATGATGTATTGGTAAATTCCCCACAAGTAGAACCTTTTTTCACCACATAGCTTATAAATAACAAACTGTTGAGGAATTGCATGATAGACTCTAGTGCTGCTATCAATATCATGCTAGTTGGAGTTATGAAACAACTTGGTATGTGGGTGGATATTAATGGATGGAGGTGTTATGCAATGGATAGCAGGCCTGTTCTGGTAGTAGGTGTTATGAAAGATGTTGAAATTAAATTAGCCGCTTATCCTCAGGTGGCCTATAATATAGATATAACTGTAATCAATACCCCTCCTCAGTTCGGGATGCTTCTATCAAGACAATGGACAACAACGATTGGGGGAAATGTCTAATTTGATTTGTCTTATGCAACAATTCCAGTGAATGGCCAGGAAGTTAAGCTGTATAGGGAGCCAAGGATGAACCCAATTGTAGATTATGTACCTAAAGATCAAGTCAATTGTTTTTGTGATATGGATCTTGGAAGTTTTAAGATAGAACTAGCCCAGCCAGAGTTAGCCAATGGTGATCCAATTGATAAACATGTTGCAAAAAAACTGTGATGGTGTGTGGAAAATGTACTTTGATGGAGCATGTAGCCAAGAAGGTAATGGAGCAGGAATAGTGTTTGTTTCACCTGAAGGAGTCATATTTAAATATTCATTTTTTCTGGCATTTGAATGCATGAACAATATAGCAGAGTATGAAGCTTTACTAACATGATTGAATATGGTTGTAAAACATAAGATCAAGTTGCTAGTTGTTCTAGGGGATTCTGAGCTAGTTTTTTCTCAAGTTAAATCAAAATATGCAACAAAACACAAGAGGATGAAGCAGTACATGAATGTTGTATGGGGCACAATTGAGTTGTTTGATGCTTTCTCCATTGAATGGATTGAGAGGTTGAAAAACATAATGGCAGAATTTTTAGCCAATGTAGCATTGAGAAGAGATGATATCACACTAGCTGGAGTGTCTCAAATTGAGTTCAAAACAAGACCCACTGTGCCTGACAATATATATAGTTGGCAGGTTTTTCATGATGATGCTGACCTCTTGAAATTTCTTCACTATATGCATCAATATGAAGCTCAAGAAGTTAAATTCAATGCCTTTGTTGAAGAGGTAGATGGAAAGCATATAGTATTTGGGAAAGAGGTCTTACAACTTAAAAATAATAAGCTTCCCAAAGGGCTAGTAGCATTGGAAAGGGTATATGATGGAAATGAGCAGTTGCTCATGAAATAGATACTAGTAAAGAGAGAGGATATTGAAGAAGTCAATTTAGGGACTAAACTTGCACCAAAAAAGGTATACATTGGAAAGAAAATAAGCACGACAATTCAAAGAATGTTGATTGCACTATTGAGAAAATATAAACATGTGTTTGCATGGTCTTATGAAGATATCAAAGCATATAGGGTAGATTTGTTTCAACATGAAATCCCAATGAAGCCAGATGCAAAGCCATTTAGGCAAAGACAAAGACCTATCAACCCAACATTGGAACCAAAAATGCAGGAGGAATTGGTAAAGCTTAGAGATGGGGGTATTATCAAACCAATCAAGAATTCAACATGGGTTTCAAACCTGGTTCCTGTGAGGAAGAAGAACGGGGATATCAGATTATGTGTGGACTTTAGAAATCTAAACGTGGCATCTCTCAAGGATAATTATCCTCTACCTAATATGGAGGTTGTACTACATAAAGTAAGAGGGTGTGAGTTGCTATCTATGATGTATGGGTTCTCTGCTTATAGCTAGGTCAAGGTCAAAGAATCTGAGCAGTACAAGACAACTTTTACAACCCCATGGGGAACATATGTTTATGTGAAAATGCCATTCGGTCTCACAAATGCAGGTGCAACCTTTCAAAGAGCTATGGACGTAGCATTTGCATACTTGATTAATGCTATCATGGTGGTATATCAGGATGACCTTATTGCTTATTCAAAAAAGGTTGAAGATCATGTAGAACATTTGGAAAAGGTATTTATTAAAGCTTTAGAGTATGGTATTAGTTTGAACCCTAAAAAATGTCATTTTGCAATCACAGAAGGTAAAATCTTAGGACATATTGTGTCAAAGGAGGGGATTAGAATAGATCCTGAGAGGGTTGAGGCCATAGATAAAGTTCCTATTCCTAAAACTGTCAAGGCCATCCAGTCATTTTTTGGATAGATAAATTTTGTTAGGAGATTTGTGTCTAATTTTGCTGAAATTGTTAAGCCCATATCAAAGATGCTGAGGAAGCAACAAAAGGTAGATTGGACTGCAGAAGCATTAGAAGCTTTTATATCAATCAAAAAGGCCATCAAGGAAGCCCTTGTCCTTAAGTCTCCAGATTTTCAAAACCCTTTCAAATATTTTCATTTGCTTCGTTGCATACTATAGCTACTGTCATGTTACAAAAGAATGAGGAAGGTCATGAGCAGCCTGTGCCTTTTTTCGGCAAGTCATTGTAGGGGTTAGAATTGAAATATGATATAATGGAGAAAAAAGTGTTTGCATTGGTGAAAGCCATAAAATCTTTTAGACCATATCTTGTTGGAGCCAAAGGGATAGCTTATGTCCCTCATGCAGTTGTTAAAGATATTTTGACATAGTCAGAGGTAACTGGAAAGAGATGCAGGTGGATTAATAAAATTCAAGAATTTGATATGGAAATACAAATCACCAAATTAGTAAGAGGTCAAGGTTTGGCCAAGTTAATGGCAGAAACAAATATTGAAGCAAATCAAATTTGTAATGTAGAAGATGAAGGAAATGAAATTGCAAGTATTGAGCATACTCCTTGGTATACAGACATCATGTATTACCTCAGATACATGAAGTGTCCTGAAGGATTAAGTGATAATCATAGAAGAACCTTGAAGCTGCAAGCATCCAAATATGTGTTCATGGAAGGTGATTTGTTTTGGAAAAACAGGGATGGGATGTTGTTGCTATGTCTAGATGAGCCACAGGCCAAGCACATTATAAGAGAAATGCATGAAGGGGTCTGCGGAGGCCATTATTCTGCAAAGACAACTGCACACAAGATTCTCAGGGCAGGTTATTACAGGCCAAAATTCTTTAATGATTCTTTTTCATATGTAAGAAGATGTGAAGCATGTCAGAAGTTCTCAGGGAAAATGAAGTATCAAGGAGCTTTACCACTCAAACCTTTGTAGGTTGAAGCCCCTTTTCATCAATGGGGAATATATTTTATTGGGGAGATACAAGAGAAATCAAGTGGAGGACATAAGTGGATCCTGATAGCTACTGATTACTTCACCAAATGGGTAGAGGCAGTCCCAACCAAGCAAGCAACAAGTAAAGTTGTGATCAATTTTTTAATGGGTAACATTCTTACCAAATTTGGTACACCATTAAGATTGATTACAGATAATGGGATGTGTTTCAAATCTAATGAGTTTAAATATTTTTGCAGTATATATGGTATCACTGTGTCTTATGCAGCTCCTTACCATCTGCAAGCTAATGGTCAAGCAGAGTGCAGCAACAAAATTCTTTTAAAGATCATAAGGAGGATGCTAGGTGGGAACAAAAAGGCTTGGGATTCAAAATTGAGGTTGGTTGTGTGGGCTGATAGGATAACTGTGAAAAAGACAATTGGAAAATCCCCATTTGAATTGGTATATGGAACACAAGCTAGGATGCCTTTACAAAATTTGTTACCAGTTTACAAATTTATCCTTCAAGAAGATATAGATATTCCAGAACCAATGGAGGAAAGAATGGAACAACTGGTAGAGCTTGATGAAGTAAGAAGAGTAACTCAAAACTAGAATGTGAAATTGTAGGTAGAAATGAAGTATTTATTTGATAAAAGGGCAAAGATAGAAAATTTGAAGAAAATGATCTAGTGTTAATGTGGAATGCAAGATGTCAAGAGAAGGGAAAACACAAGAAATTTGAAGCTTTGTGGATGGGACCCTTTGTTGTTGTTGGCAAGAAAGGTGAAGATTCATATTATTTATAAAACATGACTGGTGAAGAACAGGGATTTCCTGTACATGGGAAATTTTTGAAGCATTTATTTTCTTAAAAAGGGAATATAGGGGATTGAGGGTTGCCAGTGCATGGACAACTCTTGACATTCCTCTCAATTTTTTTTTCCATGCACAGTAGTTTTGGAAATAAAAGGAACAGGAATTGCCAGTACATGGACAATCCTGAAATTCTTTCATTTAAAATAAATCTTTCCATGTACAATAGTATAGGGTCATTTTCATCTCCATTTCCATTCATTCTATCCTGCTCACTAGTCCATAACCTTGAAAGTCTAGTCTGCTCATCTAGATATCTGGATCCTTGCAATTATTTCACAATCATTCATCCCCAAATGGAGCCACTGTTAGAACTATAAAATTTTGAAAATTTTATGGCTATCTGTACCATGAGTTTCCAAAGAATTCCATACCATGAGTACAAGAATCCGCTTTGCATAACATGTTTTCCCATGCTTTAGTTTTTTTTCATCATTTGGTCTCATAGAATTCATGTGGCCCTGAGCATTTGAATGTGTAAACCACATCGGCGTAACATGATGCAGGTCTCACCGATCCATAAAGAATTTTATATTAATGTATGTCTTTTTGTAGTCTATCGGCAAGACATCGAGAATGTCTTACTGATGAGATTTCAGTTGAGGATTCATATCGACATGCTGCAGTTCACAGTCTCAATGACAATGTGATCATATCAGCAAGATAATGTTCATCGAAATAAGTCATATCAAGCTCATTTGTGTCTTACTAATCGAGGCATAAATTGACTATCGGTGAGACAAGAGCCATCAGAGTAACGTCCCATAGCATTCATTCAGTCTTGTTGATAAAGCAATGGTAAATTCCATCATTGTCATTGGGATGAAGTTAGAGAGTCTTGCCGACCCCCTATGTCACATCGATGTGATTACGTTGGTGATGACTTAACAATATGTTCGGAGGGAATATTCATCAGTGAGACAGGCTTTGTTGGAGAGAGCTAGGAAGGTCACATCGGGTGTTTTTCCATCGGCAGGAGAATTGTTATGACTTGGCGCTCAGAATTGATGAAGAAAATAGTCTGAAGGTAATATCTCGAGAAGTCAAGATGTAAGCGGAGGAACATTTTCCCGACTTATGGTGTCATAGCGATAGGTTTGCATCAGCTAGAGTTACTGAGATATTCTTAAGACCAAAGGGATAAAACGTTGGGGAGACTCATAACATTGGTATAACTACTAGACAACTTGGTGATAGAAGCAAAGATACATATAGGCTATCAGTGAGACTCAAAATGTCGGTCAAACTGTAGGACATCAAAACAATGTGTGATATGTGGTAGTTAGAGAGACATTGAACATCGGTATGACTACGTGATGTCATAACGAGTATCTAATGGATGTTAGTAAAAGCCCGAATACAACAGATCATCAAGATTTGAATATGAAAGGATGCATCCTTTCAAATGTTGATGTATAAATGTTCATTTTTTATTGTGAAAAGAGAGTGAGAGAGAGAAGCATATAGCGAGTAAAAAATATAGTAGGATACAGAATGTTTACAATTTTGAGACTCTTATGCATGTTTGAAATAGTGGAAATTTCAATTGAATTCATTTGATGTGGTGAAATTTTTTTGGTATCAATTGTCTGTTGTGTTAATTGAAAGTATTGCTGAAGTTCTCTCCAAGGTTGATGTTTTCTAATTATTTAAACTGATATATCAAGGATATTTTTTCAATTTATTAGTGCACACTTGTTGTATCAGTATGGTTGGATTAATTGGTTATTTCAAGGAGAGATTAAATCCTTTTAGTCAATCATAGTAATTAGGGAATCTCATTTGGATCATTAAGAAGAGCTTGGTAATCACATTCCTACATGTTTATACAAGTTATAAACTTAAACCTATATGCCAAACAATTTGAGTTTCTACCAGAAAGAAGTTACTCATTTCAAATTTTCATTTGACTCTGTACACCCAATAAGGCACTAGTCTCTACTATTTCATTGTTTAATTTCATTCATTTTTACATATGAACACATTAGATTTAGCCTTGATATTGCTTATACAATTTATACCAAAATAAAAATTATTTATCCACTCCTATTTGCCAGTGTGGGTAAATTGCTTTAGGAAATGAACAAAGGTCAAGTCTTCTTTATTCAAATAGGTATACCTGCCTAGGTCTAGTAGCACCTAAAGAGAAGAAGGTTCAAATCATTTGGCCTTGTCTATTACCCTGAAACGTTGTGAGAGCTTGGAAACCTCTCGTGGTTCAAACCTGTGTTTTTGAGAGCTAACATAACCTATCAAAGATGGAGCCTAATGCTACTATATGATCTCATCTTTTCTTTGATTTGGCTAGTATGTTATCCACGTAATCTTCCATAGTTTTGTGAATCATATCATGAAAGATTAGTGTCATGGCCCTCTGATAGGTTGCTCCCACATTCTTCAGCCCAAACGACATCATGTTCCAACAATATGTCCCCCATGGACAAGTGAAGGTAGTTTTATGCTCGTCATCCTTTTCTATCATGATTTGGTTGTAGCCTGAGAATCTGTCCATCAACGATAGCATCTCATGTCCTGTCATCATATCCACGATCATGTCAATGCTCGGAAGTGGAAAGTCATCCTTGGGAAATTCTTTGTTTAAATATTTGAAGTTCATGTAGATATGGATGCCCCTAGTGGGTTTTGAAATAGGTACAAGGTTTGAGACCCACTATGGATAGTCAATCAGATGTATAAACCTGACATTTAGGATCTTTAGTAATTCCATTTTGACCAACAAGGCTATCTGCGGATGAATCTTTCTAAGCTTTTATCTCACTGGATTTTCTTTGGGGTACAAAACTAGGTGATGGACCACCACCTCTAGATCAAGTCCAAGCATGTCAGTATAGGTCCATGCAAAGTTTTTCTTTCTTTCTTTCTTTTAGGAACACAACTAGCAGTTCTTCTTCTGTGAGAAGTGACTCTACACAAAATTTTATTTGTGATTGTTCCTCTATTCCCAGGTTGATTGGATTGAACTTCTCTACTAGGACCACTGAATTCTCATGATGTATTGCACTGAGAAGAAGTGAACCATTGATTTTTGGTTCCTATGGATTCTCTAACTCTTCTAGGTTTTTCACCTAAAAGGAGAGAAGTAGGCCAAAAATGCTAATGGTTCATTCAATTTAATGTTATGTGTTATGTTTTCTAACCTAAATAAAGTTAACTAAATGCAATTGACTAATTTAAATGAATGAAAACAAATGCAAAACTAAGATTTACACTATGTTTGAAACCACGCTGTGATATGCAAAAAACTAAGTAAATAAAGAAATTATGCAAAATAGAAAGGAAAGGGATGAATATGAGTACACTTGGATGAAATGTGATGGTTCTAGAGTGTTCTAGATGCTGATGGAAATTATTGATTTTTCATAGTTGGACTCATTCGCTCAGGGTGGTGAATTAGTCCTCTTGGTGAAAAACTGTTGACAACAAGTTTCTATCTGTCGGGATCCAGAATCTGACAAAATTCAGATTTTAAGTCCTAAAATGGGACTCATTCGCTATAGGTGGTGAATAAGTCCTCTCCAAAATTTCTAAAAAATTAGGAGACAACTCTGCAACACCAAATCTGGAAAAGTTTACTTGTCGGGTTGCCGAAGTCAATTCTGTAGAAAACGGACAGAAAACCTTCTCCAAGCTTTAAATAGACTTGAGTTAACTTGAAGCACCTAGTTGACTTGTAAACCAATCTTCAACATCAAAAATCTTGTCAAATTCTGCAAACAAACATGCAATAGGGAAAAATGGTTTAATGTTAGTGAATAGAGGTTTGCCTTGGTCAAACCCCATTTTGGTAATCAAACCTTCAATAAAATAATGAAATGCAAAGGAATGATAAACTGACAACATGCAATTTATATTAACTTACCAAACCCTTGATGATGCAATTCTGAAGTAACATCAATGGCTGCTTCAAAGTGCTTGAAAGGATGTTGTAAGATGCTTGAATACTTGAGTGAATAAGTGGATAACTGAACTTGATGAATTGGGGGTTAGAATGAGATAATAATCACTTATTCCTTAGTTTTCCATTCATACCTCATCACAGGCCGACATCAAGTGTTTTTGAATAAAATCCTGAAAGGAAATTTAAAATATTTTGAATTTGGGGCCAAGGGGGACCCATTTTCCACCCATGGCGAATGGGTCCCACCTAGGACCTAAGAACAAGTGTCAGGAAATATGTTGTATTTAATGTTGTTTGCTGGGATAATACTCAAAAATACACTTAATTAAGCATATGAGAGCATAAAGGGGTCAAATAAAGCAAGAAAAAGGGATAAATAGTGAAGATGTGCCTAGAAAAGTGTGAAATCTTGTTACAAGACTTTACAAAACTTCAAAATAGGACTTGATGAATAAAAAGGTGATTTTTAGGTGAATTGTAATTAATAGAGTCTAGAAGAATGTAGAAATGTCTTACAAAACTTCACAACACCTTCACAAGACGTCGTTCTTTGAGTTTTAGTACCTAAATAAGCATGTTCAAGCCATGTTACAACATAAAATCAAAGCAACATAGTTCCAACACCATGAAACAAGACCTAAAAGGCCATGAAAATGACAAGGGGCCATTTTTCTATGGCACATTTATCCCCCACTTTAGTGAGAGGATGAACTTGCTTCAAACTCACACTAAAGTAGCTATGAACATCGAGAAGAGGGTTCAAATGCACTTACGCTAGCAAGATGGAATGACAACAATCAAGAGGGATGATCAAGCCCCCAGGATGAAGATCCCATGGCAAACTAAGAATAAGAACAAAGGAACACACAAGTGTTGAAATGAATTAGATGAAGAAGAGAATGTGTACTCACTCTGGGGTGACTGAACACATGATGGTTCATAGGGTGAGAAGGCCCAAATGTACTCGCTCTAGGGCCATATAACTAATTGTCTATGGGGTGAGAAAGCCCAAAAGGTAAAATACATATATGCTAGTTGGTATGTACTCATAAACACAAAAGTGTCTATGGGGAAAATTCATGTCGCTAGGTGGGCTTCCTACTCAACCATTCCAAAGTTATACCCATTGATAAATTTAACAAGGTGCCACAATGAAAAAAATGCTATGAACAAAAAGGAAAAGTACCATAGTCATGCAGGTTGCGTTATGCAAGGTGGAAAAAAATGTAAAAATGTAAAGTGCAAAAATGTAAAGGAAGTTCAAAGGAGTCTTGTTCATTTCATGCAAGGTCAGTCACTTAGGGAACATTGTGTGTAATGTCTCCAAGAGAAGACCAATCAAAGAATAGTATATTCATAACTTAGGGGATGTAGTGCATCACATCAGGCCACCAAGAGGAATGTAATATGCTAAGAAAGATCACACTTATGGAAATCATACCCAATGTCATCCACAAAGTGATGAACACATCATGTAAATGAAAAAGCTGCACTAGGAACCAAAAATACAAATGAAATAATGGTAATGTATGCCCCCCACTTTCAAGGAATTGCTACACATCATTTTGTAAGAAATTAATTTAAAGTAGAGAAGGAAAGAAAATGCAAAAATAAAGCAAGACATGAGAGCCAACCTGGAAATCCCTATTCCAAGTCATATGTTTCGAAGTTAGGTTGTGTCATGTCAAGGAAAAATGAAAAACAAAGAAAGGGGGTTGCCCCCCAAAAAAGAGCACACCAAACACATAAGGGATCTATGGATTTTGGGTCAGTATGTTCATTGCTGCAATGTTTTTGTGAAAGAGCTTAGAAATATCATCATTCCCCAAGGCATGTAGAACTAGAAGAATGACACAAAGAGAGTGAAAACAAAGGAAAAAGAAAGTCCATTTTGGGTCAACATGGAAGAGACTTTGTGGTCTCAATGCTTTGCATCGTCCCAAAAAGGAAAACACAAGTGAAAATAATTGAAATGAAAGGGTGAAAGAAAATGAAAAAAAATCTTTTGGGTCAACATGAAGGAGACATTTTGGTCTCAATGCTTTGCATCATCCCCAAAAGGAAAACATAAAAAAAAAGATAAAAATACAAAGACCTTGTGGGTCAACATGGAAGAGACATAGGGCATCTCTACGCTTTGCGTCATCCTAGAAAGGAGAGCACAAAAAAAAAAGCGAAAAAGACAAGGACCTTTTGGGTCAATATGGAAGAGACATATGGCATCTTGACACTTTTTGTCATCCCCAAAAGGAGAACACAAAACAAAGAGACAAAAAGACAATATACAATGAATAGAATAATAGAGATGTGAATAGAAGAAGTGTACGAGGATAGGGAATATCAAACACATGATACGGGGGAAAATGATACAGACATGAAAATGAAAAGGAACAAGTAATGAAAATGTAAGTCAACCATCTAACAAGTCATCCACCTCCTAATAATGTTCAATTTAATGCAAGGGAAGTTGACTATCCAAAGGAAGAATTGCAAGTGTTGAACCAGGAGTCATGCCAGGTTCTTCACTTGGTGAAGAGGATGTATCATTTAAGCTCATTGTAGATGAAAATAAAGAATTTAAATTGATATGCACTTATTCATCTATTTTTGCTATTATCAGATCATCATCATCATTAAGATTAATGACAATAGGAGGATGAAGGGTGATTTCTAAGGATGGATGGATCAAGAGCGGAGGATGTTGGATTGGCTCAATTTGTTACGAAGGTTTCACTAGACTGTTGTGTGGAAGGTCAAGAGAAGGAGGGTGGTCATCTATTACTTTATTCAAAGGTACAGGTTGATCTTCTTTATCTTCTTCTAGGTGAGATTGACAAGCAAGGAGACGATGACGATGCCTTCATTCCCTAGCATCGCAGTTTCATTTAATTCTATTTTGAAGTTTTTGAGGTGTAAGAGCAGATTGAGACATCATAGGTTCTTCTACTTAAAAAGGGGGAATAATAGAAGAAACTGAAGAGGATGGATCAACCACTTTATCTTTGGCTTTATACACTTGTTTAAGGCGAGAAGGCATGATAGGAATGGTTTTAGTTTCCCTTGGTCATTTAAACAATGGTGGGGAAGTATCAAGGGGTAGTTGTTCAGGAGGTTATATGGTTTGCTCAATCTCAGACTCAGGTTGAAGCATGGTTTCATCTATGATAGGAGGTGATGAAGTGGATGGGGATGAGTTATGAAGAGACTGTTGGACTCAGGGAACACAAAGTGGGGGGTGAATAAGTGCTCAACAAATTTAAACTTTAAATTTAGACCTTAAACAATTTGCAACACATGAACATAAATAAAGATGAAAGCACATGAGCAAGATAATCAAAGCACTATAACACCAATATTTTTACGTCGAAACCCTGTTATTGGAAAAACTACGTTGGAGGTTAAACCACAATTTTTAATCTTTTAAAAGTATGAATAAAAGGTAATGCACATGCATTCAGGCACACTGCTCAAAATAAGGAAGGCTCACTACCTTACAAAATGTTTGTGATTACAACAAAAAGTTGAACTGAGAGGATAACATCCCCAAATGCTTGGATTCAGTTCCAATGAAGCTCAGTACACGATCTTTAGCCCTTCTAACTGATTTTGTATTTCTGCCCTGCTCTGCTCTACTTTACTGAAACTATGCAAAAATAACTCAATCACCCTTCTAATATTCATGCACACATTTATTCTACTCTTCACACATATTCACACACTTTCACTCTTGCTGCTCACACACAAAATGAATTACCAATCTCATATATATATCCACTAACAAAAATTTCATTGCTTCAAGCCGACTTTAACAAAACATGAAATATCCTTCAATGGTCAGCTCAAATCACAAATTAAATTTAATGTACACCCACACAAGTTGGCTAAAATATAGCTATGACCCAAAACAAAATAACCAAAAAAATAAATAATTAATCAATTACTCCTTATACATCTATGACATGCGACATTCACTAGGTTGGCCACAATGAGAAAATAAAAAGAAAAACAACCTGCCAAAGCATCCAACCAGATCTCCTAACTCATACAATTGTCAATGCAACATCACAAGACTTAAAAAAAATATAGTATAGATGATTAAACAAATATCTTAGAGATCCACAACTCAAAATGATGATCCGGTGAGGTGTACATATCAATATGTTGATCAGATACCATGTTCTTCATACTCTTTGTCTGTAAAATACTGATCTTTACTTATCTTGCCAGTATGGATACATCTTAGTCTATAGACTGGAAGGATGACTTAGGTTTCCATCAATGACAACACTAGAAGACACATGCCATCAAGCAAGCCATATGCCAGCAATCTCCTCCTTTGGCATTGATGGCAACACTTAGTGAAAAATGACTAAGTGTTAGAATTCAAAATTTCAAAACTCAAACTCTCCCTTAGAATGATAAAGAATTTTTCATTGCTCTCCTCCCCCTTTGACATCAATGACAAATATATTCTTCACTAAGCTCTCTCCCCCTTTCAAAATTCAAAATTTGAAGTACAACTGCTACTTAAGTTAGAAAATTAACTTGTACTTATCTTTCATACTCGGATGAAATTTATTCCATGCTTCTATAGAAATCCCAATGATTAAGATCATGCTATTATTCTTAGATGTCTTGTTAATAATTTGAATAAGGGATTCCAGGATTGTAATTGCTTCTTCTAGTTTTTCTCCTTTCCTCAAGACCTCAATCAGCTTCTCCAACTTGCATTCAGTTAAATCCTTGACTTTCCAAAAGGTGTCCATAAGAGTGTTTCTAGTAAAGTGGAATTTTGCATGCTCAGACTACAATTCCTAAATCTTTTTCTTGACTGCTCCATCTTGGTCTTGAAGCATACTATAATCTTGACCAATTTTGATCAACTTAGCTTCAATCTGCTCCAGCTTTTCCTTATACCTCCCAACAACATGAGGCCACTGAAGACAATAGTTGTAAATGTTATTAGCTGAATCAATGCATTGTCTCAACTTATTCATTTTCTTTTTCAATTTGGTAAGGGACAACCTAAATTGCTCCTTCAGATGCAAAATTACTTCTTCTTTCTTGTCCTGAGGCTCAAAGGCCATAGCCTCCTAGATACATTCAATCATTTCTTCTGGAAGCACATTATTCAAACTTTCCAAACCAATGTTATTATGCACAAAGTAAGAACTCAATGTGCTCTCAATCAAATCCTGCTCATATGAGGGTCCATCTAACCATATGTCAACAATCTTCTGCATTCAATCTTCCTCTTGAACAATTTGTAGTATCTTTGCTTTGAGTAAAGCACCTTCTTCATCACTTCCTTCTGCTATTGTTATATCTGGTTCAACTAATTCTGATTCACCCCTAGGAGTATACTCATCAGAGTCTTCATCTGGTATATCCACAGTTATCTGTCCTTTTCCTCTTCAGATTTTGGAGACTTATGTGCCAAAGGGGTGTCATCTGTAAACTCTAGAGCCCTTTTGGCTTCCTTCCTATTTTACTAGAAGATGATCCAACTTCAACCATCTTTATTGGAAGGGGAATGTTAACTTCTCCAAACTTCCCTAAAAATTCCTTAAAGAAATTTTCATATACTTGCTCACAATTTCCCAAAGCATTACAATGTTCAAAAATTTTCTTATAAATTGGTTCACTTTCCTTCCATACCACATTATCATTTAGAGACAAGTAGTTCAAAAAATATATCATGATACATATGATCAAAGTGCTAAACCTAAAGGGGTAATCTACTTCTTTCATCAATTGCACATTTTCCATTAACCGATCCTTCAAAAATCCACATAGATCAAAGTCTTCATCTTCCATTATCATTTTGTGAGTGATATAAACTATGCTTGCTGAAGTTGTGCCTTCCCTATTTCTTAAGATTTTTTTTTATGAAATCCCATGTGCAATGTACCTTTTTATTGGATCTTTGATTGTTGAAATTACTAGAGCCCTCTGATCTCCTGTTACTCTGGATAGGGTTTCAAATTCCTTGTTTTGAATCGTTTTCTTTTTCAAAATATCCCCAACATTGCATAGACTAGTTAAATTTTTAATTACATCATTTGAAATAAGATAGGGTTTATCCAAGGTTAGCATGTTCTCATTCAATTTATTTAGGATAAACCTGACTACTTCTGTGTTAATGAAATAAGGAAACTCATTCCAAATGTCCAAAATTTTATGTTTTGCACCTTCAAGCCACTTCAATTCACTGGCTGGAAACAAATTTCTCACAGCCCTAATGTTTCCATTGCTATACTCATCCAAATTCACCGTCCCTTTGATTT
>VDFB02043492.1:0-44199 GCA_007258455.2 Sequoia sempervirens | reverse complement strand
TAGAAAGTAGGAAATGATAAATATCAAATTCTTCTACTTTGTTTTCATAAAATTATAACCTATAGATAAATTAAAATTATAGTGGTGCATATCACATAGACTACTTCATATCCTATGAAATGCAAAAGTATGAAATCTTATAACCAAAAATTATATTGATATAAAAATAGATCAAACAAATAATAGAAGTTATACATTCACAAAGAAATGTTATAAATTTGGAAATTACTCATAACACATAGATTATGATAGTTTTATTCATTCATTTAATGACCCCCCAAACTATACATTCATAGATGTAAGATTTATAAACCTATGTATCTATATTCAAAAAACTGTAAAGTGATCTTTTAGTTGCATCATAATACATATATAAGAAAGCCAAATTAATCACTTCTTGAAATAACCATCCAATATCTGACTTCAATAAAACATAAAAGGTCATATAAAATATTTGAGTAAATAAAAGAGACCATTGCTAAGGTGGAATATTATTGGTAACTCCTCCAGATGATTGGGCAACTAACATGGTGGCTTTGGCTTGGTAGGCATAAAATCTCTTTACTACAAGAGGTGTGTCATCGTGCTAAGAGATCATCACATTTTTAGTTCGTAATTTCCAGAGAGCCTTGTTAGCTCTTGCTACCTCGATCTTTGCTGAGTACATCATTGCAAGTCCACTGAACTAAAATAATACCAAGTCAATGCCACTAAGCCTCCTCATGCTTTCCATGTTGAATTTTTTTGTTACAAAGGCTCTCAACTATTCCTTTAAAGCTTCCCTTCAACGTCGCATCATCTTCATCATTAGAATTTCCCTCTTTTCTGAGTTGAATGTCATTGCCCAAAAAATTCTCTAAATCTCTTCTCTCATTTTATTACACTCATTAAGCTCCTTGCCCTGTTCCAACATATTTTTGTTTTAAAATAATAAGTTTCCATTTGATACTCCTCTTCCACATAACACATCTATTATCATTAGCACAGTTTGGTAAAATTTTCTCACTAACCAATTTATAACATTCCTTTGAAATCATTATCATTTTTCACCCAAATTGATTCTTCGTGCTTGGTAGTAGCAATCTCTTTATCAACTTTTTTTTCTCAATACTTCAATTATATATTTACATGTCTTTTTCATATTAGAGATGAATTTGGTTGCTTTAGTTAAGATATTTGCAACCCATTCTTCAGTAACCTTTCTATAGGCCTTATAGCCTTGCATCTTATTCACCATTTCCTTTACTATAGAAGATTATAGATCAAAGTTGTGATTAGCCTAGCTAATTGGTTGGGGAGCTAGATCTAATATGGATTTCAAGAAATGAGTCAAAATCCTCACTTGATGCTTTGACTCATCCTTGCTTTGTTTTTCCTTTGTCATTCTCTTCACCAACCTGGCAGCTGTCAATTAGAAACTATGCACATCTCCATCCCTGGTTGAAGGTCCTAAATTAAATATAGCGATATTGAAATCACTAGCAGTTGCTTGACCTGCTTCTTTTTTACACTTAGCAATGTGCTACTTCTATGTACATATTCCCATTACTATCATCTTTCAACAATCTAGATGTAGTCTTTAGTTTCTTGGGCATATGATTTCTCATTAATTGACCAATAGAATATTTTTTAAGAAGATTAAATTGAACTATTTTTCTTTTCTTGGATAGAGTCTACTCTAACCATGAAGTGGAAGTAGGTGTAGCCATAGATATAGAACTAGGAGAAGTGAATTACAAAACTCTCCTAAGAGGGGGAGTATCATAAATTCTCATTTTAGGAGAGGAGGGTGGAGTAGGACCTACCTTAGGGGAATTTTTTTGTTCATTTGGAGGAGGAGAAGAATCAAGAGAAGAAGGAACCCTTTCTTGTGAAGGGGAAGAAGATACATTGATTATTTCTTCTTCATCTACGACCTGCTTATCTTTTCTTGTCTATGTTTGTTCTAGAGAATCTTCTCCAGAATTCCTCTCTGGTAAACTCTTCTCTAGTGGCTCTCCATCACCGTCTTTGTGTCCTAATGTCATTTGTTGAGGAAAATGTGGTTGCATGTCATAGGATGAAGGTTCTTGTTTTCTTTACCCTTGGTGTTGAGTGTTGTCAGACTTAGGAAGCATGACATTTTACTTCTCTATATCTTCCATGCTACCCAATCTTGAATTCTCCTAAGCACTCCCTTAACTTTTGTGGTAATAGTTTCCAACTCGTTATACTCCAATCTATAGAAACAATTGGCTGAGTTTATATATGATTAACATAGATTGGGTCCAATAGATCAAACTTATAATCATTTAGGCATTGCATATCCCAATTTAATATAAATTTTATTATCTCCTTTTCAGTTAGTCTCATCAAACTTCTTTTGTAGACCTCATATTTATTTGCATAATCTACCCAATAGTCTTTTAGATGTGGGATATGATAAAAACTAGGCCCTAGTTGCAAATTATCTTTAACAAAGTTCCTACTATCCAAAGGAAATATCCATTCATAGAGTTTCATTTTATATCTTACCAAGTATCTTTCAATATTTAGGGTATTAGATATAGAATTACAAGAATAATAACCAAGACCAATAGGAAACTAAACACCACCTTTTTCCTTCTTCACAACTTTTGTTCACCTCTACAGTTTGTTAGCACACTTCAATTAAGAAAAAAGTTATCTTCCATATATTTGGGCAATTTGTAAGGGATTCCATCAAAACCCCCAACCCTAATGTAGGTGAACCTTTGGAATTGAATGAAATGGCTACTACCATAGGTGTTATTCAATTGTGTAGTTTGGGGAGATATCCTCAAACCTATATCCCCTTGTATCTTTCTTACCATCCTAATGGTACATGCATTGTTCACCCTTCAAAAAATGCATGTAGCTCCTCTTTAGCTAGAGCTTATCATAATAATCATAAATTTAAACATCTTGATCTTGGACTTCAATCTATCTCAAGCCTGGCCATGGTGTTATGCAAGCAATAGCATAGGACAAGTAGGAAGACATGTAAAGGATCTTGTTGAGAGGAAAGTGAATAATCATTGAATGTTGTTGATCACATATAAGTTGATCCCAACCTAAATAATACTCACCATAAATGACTATTTGTATAAAGAAATACATCTAATCTTCAAAATCAGGGGCTCTTCTGTTACCTCTCAACCAATGTAAAAGAATGATTATATCTTGAATTTCATCTACAAAGTAGGTTCTATGCAACTTCTTGGGAAATTGGGATTTACCCCTTTTTGGTGTAGAAAACCACTCTTGGGAATAACATTCTTATACAGTCCTTTCTTTTCTTAAAAAATCTAATAAGAATAAGTGAAATCAAATTCTACATATACCTCCCTCTCTAGTATTTTCAGACATGAAGTGAAGGTATCTATTGAATTTAACCACAGACCTAATGTCATTTTTTCTAACCTCTCTAGAATTGGGGTCATAGTGAATGATACATTTTAAAACTAAAATAGTGCATTGTATAGCTACTGTAAACGCACTACCGCTTGTAATAACCTGCTTTTGATTAGATGTTCAGTTATTAAAGGACTATTTTATTTCCCAATTATTCTCTGAACTCATCTAAGTTTATATGCCCTAACTTAGTGTCTCAAATCTCTAAAAAAATTCTTAAGAATCCCAATAAAATTTTAAAATCTCGATACTTAAACTTCACGGTGAACATAATTCAGGTGAGAGTAGACACAATTCATGCTTGGAAATAGTTAAATTCACTTACGCAAGTTGTTCAAGTAATACCCAATTCTCCAAATCAACTAGAGTTTTTTCAAATTATTCTATGATGAGCTAAAGCTTAAGATGAAAACCACTATATATACCTCTTAAGTGTAGCAAAATTTTTTGCTCAAATTCCTTTACAATTCACTCTTTCGTCACCTATGAAATTTTCTTCCAAATTTACATTAAAATGAATTGTCTACGAAACATTATTCCTATATATCCATTTATAATTAATGTCTAAAAGTACTAGATTAACATTAATGAATACCTTAATAATTGGCATGTGTAAGCTTTCCCATCTTGCACAAATCTTTGATATTTTGAAATTTTAAATGATAATGGCTATGTGAGCTTTTTTGGAGAATTTAATGGTTTCAAAAACCTTAGATTCTTGCAAAGGTTTCAAAACCTTCTTCATCATCCAAAATTCTTTATTAGAGCATCCTTCAAGGAATATGTTGTCACATAAAATTACACCTTACTGAACATGAAGTTCAACATTCTAATGAAAAAATGGAAATGTCCTCAAGGTGTGGGAACTTTGCACATTTGAGGTGGAGTCTCTGGAGAAGGCGGACTTCCTCTTCTGATCCAGTGCAATGTGTTTTTCCAACCAAGCACATGAAATCCTACCACTATCCTACTCTAATAGCTCACAAAGGAAAAGCAGAAGAATGAATACATGAAAGGGAAATGGGAGGTGGTACACCAAGATATAAATGTTTCTTCCAGACCAAGATTGACCAATACATCAAAGAAGGGGATCAAAAGGCTCATGCATTTCTCTATTTTGTCGATTCCCAGAGGAAAACATGAAGATTAGGGTTTGATATGGTGTTGGAAGGAAATAAAGATTCTCAAGTAGTAACTATAAGTAAATTAACTCAACTTATATGCATGGAAAGAGATAACAAACGCTCATATATGAAGGTAATACAAGCTTACACAATCACACACAAGGAGAGAAGAGCTAACAATGATCAACTTTATTAATGTAAAGGCATATAGCTAGTCTTTACAATTGTAGACATGCAAAAAATGCATAAGTCTGCCAAATAAAAAACTTGGAGGAGGCAGAGGAAGAACCCTTAGAAAGAAAACAAATCTTTCCTTTATAGATCAAGCATAACTCAAGAATTGTGCCTAGGAAGATTAAGCAATAGTCAACAACCATGCCCTAGCAATAGCATCCAAAGTGGCATCATCAATATGCATTGTAATAACTCCTAGGACATGATCCATTTTGCAATTCCATTCAAATTTCTTAGTATCAGTACCAAGAAGGGGAACAATATTATACAAATGTGGCAACAAATGAAGCCATCTGAGATGTTTTATGATACCATCTCTCCATTGTTTATAGTTTCTATTTTCCAACATAATCACAACAGGATGCAATGTAAACCCCATAATCAAATATGACAAATCTCCCAAAAATACAAAGATAGTAACCTTCAAAAACAAATATAAACTCCCAAATACTACAAATGAAGCCTTCCCCAACTACTTCAAGAATCAATAACAAAAAAAGGGCTAAGAATCAAGCAACTCCAAAGAGCATAGCAACACCAATATTGAACTTCAATGGATTAAAAGAACCACACAACAAGATATGAGAGAAATTCTTCAACCACTTCAAAGGTGATGAAAATACCTTTCCATTGAAATGTGGTTTGTGAAAATCAACCTCCATTTGCAAAAGATATGCACAAATAAAAAAGGCCTATAAATACACTTTCAGATTAAGCACCTAGTCCCACCATGTGACCATGTTCATCCTTGGAAACAAAAAAAGTGGGCCAAGCCAATCAGGCCTCACCAAGCCACCAACAAACCAAGTTTAGTCTAAGCACAATCACCAATCACCACCACACAACCTTCATGCAAGAGATAGTCTCTCAACAACGTCAAGTCTTACTCACACTTAAGGAGAGTAAAATGATATTTGAAGGGCCAAAAGCACCATTATGCATCCAATGTGGGATTAAAGATCCCATAGACAACTTCAAACATAGGGGGCACACCTCCACTTTGGTTTTCCCAACTTTGAAACCCTAAATATTTTTGGGGAAACTTTATAAAATATAGAGTTTCAAAAAAAAAATTCTCTAGTGAAGAAACAAGCCTCTTAACTACCTACAGCAAGGAAATCACTCCCTCTAGAACAAATTGCAGCCTTCAATACAAAATTCCTCCTCTACTAGTTCAAATTGGATCCTTAGAAATAGAGGAAATTCGACTATACACACCAAAAAAAATCACGGCCACTAAATTTTTATCGCAGCCTCTACACAAAAAAAAAATCACCCAAAATGGGCTCATATTTTGTGCCTCCCTTGCAGCAATCAATTTGCCAATTCAGAAATTCATACCTCTACAAGATTGAAGGTCTTCCTAAAATACCTCCAATGAGTAGATCAATCCCCTCACTACCAATATAGATGCCTTTAACTAGACACAAAATCATTGTGGCCTTCTACAAATCAAAAACACCCTCTTGAAACATTGCGCCTTCCACATTAAAAAGAAATTCCTCCAAAAGAAAATCGCTCTCCTCCTGAAATAACTGTGAAAAAGCCTCTACAAATTTAAACATTGCAAAAATATTTTAACCTGCCAATAAACAAATCTAATACCAATTAATGGAGGAATGTACATTGAAGTGCCCAACAATGGATACTTGAAATGGCCGATGGATGGGAGCCCCAAAAACCGGCAATGGAGATTTGACAGGTCTCCAAAAAACATAAACAATAGCCTCAAAATGGCATCCTCTCCACACAAAAATTGCTTTGAATGAGGAAAATCGCACACCAAAGATATAATACCTAGTAGAGAAAGGATTGAATTGACCAAAGTTGATTCACATTCTCTAGTGAAAATCATGCCCCAAATACAAATTAATCACAACAACAAACAAAAGAAATAAAAAAAAATCAGAAATAAAATAAGGCAATTTTGAAATTTGAAAAATTTTAAATGCCAGAAAATTGATCTCACACTTTGATGAAAACTCTCAAGAAGGAATTGCAGATAGTAGGCTCTGATACCATGTTGGTGGAGCCCAAGATCACCAACTGTAGAAATAACCTTCACAAAATAGAAGAAGCATAGCTATTTCACCAAATAAAGAGTGAATAAATAAATGTACGGATTAGAAACTTCCCAGCATGGGAAAAGCTACCCGAATTAATAAATGCATTATTATTCCTATGTTAAAACTTAAGATGATAAATACAATTTACTCTAACACATATCCTCTAGAAAATAAGGTGAAATATCAATCCAGGTTTTCATTATTTTATACCCCAGGAAAAAGGGTAAAAATTAAAAAAAAAAATCAAAAAGAAAATAAAATAAAAAGCAAGTAAACAATAAAGAGAAATAAAGCATTCTTTTAGTGAAAACCACTTTGTGACACTTCTACAACATGTACCATAGTGAAAACTGGGCAAACAAGCACTACATGTTTGAATAAAATTTGCATAATTATCTATCAACACTATTTGTAGCACCCACCCATTCATCCCATAATAAAACATTTGTCAACTATGGCTTGTTATTGATTGAGGAAATTAATCTTCTCTCCAACTGGGGGCACCTTCCTAAAGTTGGTCATGGATTAGATCTTTGAGTATCCTATCATGGTTGAAAACTAACAAAATAAAAAACATCTGAAGAAAACAAAAATGAAAACTTTGAATTATTCCTTCACTCAACAAGTCTAAGATATCAACATTTACTTCAACCCTATAGCTAGTTCAAGTGAATTTCCCACAACATATCCTCTAGAAACAAAAGTGTAATATCAATCCAAGTTATCAATGTTGTTTGAAATCCCAAAAAATAATTTATGCTTTGAGTCAACAAGGTCGAATTACATGGCTTCTGCATGGACAACATAGGAAAGGCTTATCAGCCCTCAAGGGCTTAGGTCAATCCCCTTAAGTTTCTATCATGCTTTATTTTCAACTTAGTCAAAAAATTCAAAACAAACTCAAAAAACATTCACAAAAACAAAAACATTCAAATATCTTGAAAACACCAAAACAATATCAAATAACATCAAAAAGCACAAAAACATTTGAAAAAGCTCAAAAATCCTATTTCTTCCCTAACCTATTTGCAATAAAGGTTCATCCATAATAAACAGATTGTCACACTCACCCTTTGACAAAACAGACAAAAAAAAAGAGCAAACATCAAAAGCTAGAACTTTCAAGCAAACAATCACAAAGATTTGATTATAAACAGACAAAAAAATTGCCAAAGTATTGACTACATATCTTTTGACAATTCACCAACATCCTAAGATATGTCTTAATGGATATGTTCCTATGATAGACATGATCAACACTGGATAATAGCCCCACACCAAACAAATATGGCAAGTGATACTGCAACATTCTTTCATATTTTTATGATCTTATCTTTTTGATTTATTATATTGACTCATTGCCAGGATCTCTCGAGGATGTCCATAAGGATTTAGAGAAGAAGGAATGGGGGCAATTGAGCATCATTTCAGTTTGCTATGTTTGTGGATATTTTTGTCATACTACCATGGAAAATACTTTCTTTGTTTTGTGTATGGAAGTTGTTTTGAAGCATTTCGTGTAGCGGTGGCATATTAGGTGCTTAATACTTCTTGTGTTTCTGGTCTGACATGTTTTAAAGCTCCTCACCCATACACTCTAACAGGGTTTCCATATGTCTGGTATGAGCAAGAACACTCCTTGTTTGTACAATCAAAGTCCACATAATAGATACAAAGCTGCCTTGGTCATTAATACCCTATTGTATTGTATCTATTTGCTACATTAATAAGCATTGTTCAAAATATAAAGAATTGAAGCAAAGTGAAAGCAAATTCATCAATGACTAACAACATCAATTTTCTTCACTTCTTATTAACATTTTATTCTTCTCACCATTTCTTTTGTTAGTCTTTGCACTTAACACATCGCATCACCTTATTGGAAAATTTGGTTCATTATCCAAAATGTTTACAAAATTTCCTAAGGGGGCACCAAGCTATCCCTTCTAAGGCATACTGGGGCAACTCTTGCACCTGGGGTAACTCTTGAGCAAGAATTTTTGAATATTATTTGACACAACACTTAAAAATTGCATTGTATCAAAGATGGGAAAAATCTAGACACCTAAAATTGTCCTAGCCTACGAAATAGCATATATCATTTCATTTCACATTAGTTGCATCCAAAACCCTAAGATTCCTCTATTAATTGAATAATATTACATTATTTAATTAATTCATGTTTTATCATTTTGACCAATTAAATAAATTTTATTTATTTAATAAAAGTCCTAATATAACGTTATTCCTCCTGATTAATTAAATAACACCAATTATTTAATTATGTTGCTAATCCACTTTATTCCCCTAATTTGATTAAATTATTAAATCATAATAATTTAATTAACACGTGCTTTCCCTCCAAATTTGAATAATTTAAATAAATTATTGAAATATCATAAAAAAATCAAATCAAACTAGAGCAACTTTGTGTGCAAAAGTCAAACTTGATTTACATGTTCAACTCCTAAAAGGACTAATTAAATCAATTAATTGAATTATCCTCACCAACTTTCATGATTGAGAAAATTTCTCCCAACATGATTTCTTCACCAACTTTCCTCAATTTCACAAATTGTTCTACATAATTTCCTCAATCCCATTGAAAGATCAAATTGATTTCTTCAATTTCATGAATTGCTCCACCAATTTCATCAATTTGAAAAAATGCTCAACTTTATTTCTTCAATCACACTAATTACGTAATCTATTTTGCATAGATTATTCCCATCTAAATCCTCTCAACATCTATTGATTGTCGATCAAGATAGTCTACTACGCAATCCTCATCGTCCATTTTAAATCACAATTTTTCTATAATAAACTTCTTTTCTCACAAAAATGGATTGAAGAATCAACCTATTTTACACAATGAAGTATTGTCAAGATTATAATCGACATTAGCAAACCTTCAACATAGCTTCGATCAACAACACAAGCATCATTTTTCAAAGCTCTCGCACAAAAACATTGAAGGCTTCATATTGATTTGAACAACCTAGCACAACTTCACAAATACACTCTGACATGGGATGGTAACCTTTCATTTGTTTTTGAATTCATTTTAATATCGTAAGATCTCATTGTGTATTTTTAATAGCTTAGAAAGATTCATTTCATGAGTGAAGGAATAGATCTAGATTCTTGTTTTTTATTTAGATTAGTTTAGAACTATTTCATTGCATTTATCTCATTTACATACTCCATATTTTCCCCCTCACATTGCATTATATATGGAGATTGATTTGGTTTAGGATCTAAGATGATTGCTTAAAGAATGCATAATGATTACAATTCCCATCTCCAAATTACTAAAATTAAATCAACACCACAACATAATTAAACTAATGGAATTGACAAAAAGACAGAATTCAGAAAGAGACACAAGAAATAGAGAATGCAAACAGCTTGATAATAGAGTTTGTCGTAAGAACAACTACGTCTCTGGGCCCCTCTCCAAAGAGTAGACCGATCCAATTGAAATCTTCAGAAATTCAGCATTACATCTATTTACAAGCTTTTCCCTTCAAGCACGACGAAATTCTAGCATTCTCCCAACATACAGGATCAACAATTTCTCACTGGAAATTATCTCAAGTCTTCAACGCCTGAATCATGTATAATTTGGATATTTGATAACCCCCCTAAGCCTCAAATCCCCCCTTTTATACAAAAATTTTACTCAATTTGGTTGATAACCAAATGATTTACAAAATCCACCTTATCTCTCCATTTTTACATAAAAATCTTTCATAATCTCTCTTATCTTCATGTTAGGATTATTAAATAATCCTAATTAATCTTCTCAAATTATTTAAGCCCTTCTATTTATCTTTTTTGGGCTTTTGTTGTTTTCATAGGTTACAACTAATCTTTAAAAAGGATTATTATATTAAAGTTTAGAGGGATTTTGTTTAATTTTAAGACATTCGGTTTAGCAATACTCAACAAAACTAACCAAGCTCTATATATAGCTTGAATCCATTGAATGGCTTATTCGTGCATACTCATTTTGTTAGGCCGGTGGTTGGAGGTTCCAACTAGGCTGTTGGCTTTTTAACCACCGATTTGTAGTTTTTAAATCACAAAACTTACCACCGCTCATATATGCTTAACTATGGATTTATAGCCAAGTTGGTAGCCGACCGGTGTGGTGTTTGGGAGGTTGGGGGATCGAATCCCCCCAACAAAATTTTAACAAACAAACAACCTCAACCTTTCGGCAAAGATGATAGAGGCCACGTGTCACACTAGGAGGGTGCCATGTGTTTAATTTTCATTGGATGACAATGATGATGTGCCCTGCCATGTGGCACCCAGTGATGTGCCACATGGATTTTCTTCATTCGTTTGATAGTGACACATGGAAACTTGTGATTGGCCAGCTGCTGACTATGCATTGTACCATGCTGACATCAACAAAGTCAACCCAACTTTGACTACTCCTATCTCATGCAAACAGACTCTGTTTTTTATGAAACGAACGTTGTCGAAGAGCTTGTGACGATATCTTCGCATTGACACTAACTTTGACCACTTTTGACAACATCAATTTTTGGCCCTTTTTTTCTTTGACCTGGCTCCAAGATTGACCAAGGTTTGACTGAGCGTATCTTGGGCTCCGTAGCTCCGTTTAACTCTGTTCGAGTTGCGTTGGGGTCAGAATTTTGCCCTCTTTCTGATGATGTTGATTTTGAAGATAAAAGAGAAACTTCAATCTTTGACAAAGATCCTCCGGATTAGAGATGAAAAGAGAAGTTGGAACTTAGATGAGGTCTTAGGATTTCATTGTAAGAGCATAATAATAGAATCTTTTACATAAAGAGATTATTGCATGATTAGAAGAGATTTACTATAAAGATGCATTATTGTTGAATTTGGCACCTTGTTAATTTTTTTATCATAGTCACACAAATTAGTTGTGTTGGTTAGTATTTTTGAGGTTGTAGTACTTCCCCTAGTGCTACTTTTGGAGGGTAAGGACTAAAAAATGTCACATTGGAGGCTCGAGGCACTAGATGTTGGATGAAATTCCATCATGTCTCAAGTTAGATTCTCACTTACAGATGGTGCTTTGCATGAGAAGCATATTTTTTTCTTTTCTTTTTTATGTTGATGGGATTGAAAAATGCATTTATTGTGAAGTTTTCTTTTTGAAGACAGATAAGGTATTTGGTGAACTAAATATGGATTGTTGTCTAGATAGTTCACGAATTTATGATCAAGAATGATACCCTTATTAGGGTCATGAGGCAACTTGATGGAGCAATATGAGAGTATCTTAGTATGAATTGTTATCCAATAGTTCAGGGGATCTATGATTCAAGATTTTAGCGAAGTGGTAATGTAAGATCTTGGGAATTCAACTTGGAGCTACACCCTTCTCAAGGTTATGACACAACTTGAAGGAGTTTGACCTATTTCAAGTTTTTTTCTTTAAAGAAAAATCTTCTTAAGAATGTGTATTTATTTTGTGTAATCTGCATGTTTTGTTTATGCTATGTTAGCCTTGAGGGGGGTCTCTCAGCAAGGTGGAATTTGAGGTTTCAAGAGAACTTCTACAATAACAATGTAATAAGGGGGGAAATGTTAGAGTAGTAGTTATATTACATTGTTTAGACATAAACTACCATCGATTTGGTTACAAAACTATTTCCTTCACATCTTCATATCATCAAATATATATCAAGAATGATTCCCTCTTAGTTGTGATAAAAAATCAATGATATATCCAATATTACTAGTACCATGGAAGTAATGAATACTAAGATCTAAATATTGTGTTGATGATTAGTCAAATATCACTAATAGCATCGAGGTGATTGATGCTTGATGTTACCCAAGGTGTGAAGGGGTTACTCAAATTATCACCAAGACCACATGATGATATATATTAGGAAATACCCCATACCAATGTGGAGATACTCATCACTAATAGTCTAGGGGAAATAGAAATTGAAAATTTTCAACTTGAAAAAGATCATTGCTTTGTGGAAATCCTACTTTTAGCCTAGACATGACTATTTTAGGAATGTAGATGGACCCCCAATGTACAATGGGATGCATCATAGTTCTCTTCCTAGTGGTCTAATTACATATGTGACCATTTGGGATTAAATATGGTCACTTCTAGTTTAGTATGCAATGCACTATAGTCCTCTTCCTAGCCATCTATCTGATGAATCTTTGAATCTACCTTCTCCTCCTATGTCTTTGACCTTAACAATGTAGCTTCATAATTAATCTCCTAGATAACTTTCTAACTCCACTTGTTTGGGATGGATGGGGCTCTTGTCCACATGGTTGGATTTTCTACATTGTTGGTTTGAGAACATTAACACAAGTAGCTAGTTGCAATACATGACAACTCAAGTTCTTGCATGACACCAATTACTCTTAATTAATGGAGATTAAAATATTATGTTTGCATGCTTTTGAATTATATGTTTTGGGCTAATTCCTACATAGAATAATTATTATCCTATTATGGTCTTTAATTCTAAATTTTTTTATAAAAAAAATTACACTCCTATGCTAGTATTTATGATTATACGGTTGAACTTTATTATCTTTTATCACTTACCAAAGCATACAAATTGGTAAAATGAGGGGTTGATTGGGGAGAACTTGACCCTTGAAATCCAATAGCTTCCCTTAGGAGTGAACCTAAATATTGGTTGTGTTTACATGTCAATATATCAAATAGAGAGTGGCAAACCAAGCTACACAAGTACACAATATACTAGATTAATCACCTAGGTTACAAGAAAAATTTATAAATGATGAAAATTCTAAAGAGATTGGTGTTGATCTCGTGGAGCTCAAATTTAACTTGCACAATATTTCCATAATTATTACAATTTCCAAACAATGAACACATCAAGGATATCATTTTTTTAGTATTAGAAAATCCATTCTACACTCATAAACAATTATTCTTCATTGTTAATCCAAGAGTTACACTCATCTCTCATTTAATTTCAAATTATTTAGTGCACATTCATCTAATCGATTATCATATTAAAATTAAGTGTGTTCATTGATAATAAGTAATTAGTTAACCTAAATAGCCCTTATAAATATGTATTAAATAATTAGAAAATTATATGGATACATAGTTATATTTTATTATTATATGAAAAATAGCATTTATGCATTCAAGGTTTAGTAGTGTTCATATGTTCACTCATGCAATTTTTTTTAACTCTTATCTTGATCTACATTTCTTGGAGGCTCATTGATTCTAGCAAACACTAGTTCATCTTCGCCAAAGTTTACAAATTCGACATGCTTCAGGACATCATCATGATGTTCCTATCATCAAGGGACATCTTTTCAGAAGGTCTCAAATCCTTATCTTTCTCATTTTTGGAGAGGATTTTTGTTCCCACTAGTTTTTCTCCCTTTTTCCATTTTTGAGATATTGCATTGTTGCAAGGACTCATCTTTTTATTGTTTAGGTTACTCCCTAAGTATCACTTAAGGGAGGTATTAGTGTGAAAAGATGTATTGTTAAACTAGTTATCTTTTAGCCTACCTAGTAAATTTCTATTCACACTACACTTAAGCTCACTTAGAAGACTATATAGAGGTTTATCTCATCTCATGTGGTTGAGACAAGTGTTCTCACTGTGTGAAACACCTCTACACCGCTTGCATGATAACTTTCCACTCACTAGAATACATGTCATGTGAGTTAGCAAGTGTTCCATCTTTAAGGGGTTGATCATTCATTGTGTTTCACATGACTACCTTCACTAACTTTCTTATTTAAGCAAGCTCATATTGTACAAAACTCTTAACTCTTCGATCAATCTATTTGATAATGGAAGATGAGGCTCATTATGTGCAAGTGTTCTTTTGTGGAAGCACAAAATTTTTGTTGTTATGATCTTGGTTAGAAATAACAATATATATAAGGAAATACCCACTACCAAGGTAGAAATACTCATCACTACTAGCCTAGATGCAATATAAATTTAAATCCACCAACTCAAAAAAGATCAATGCTTTGTGGAAATATTATTTTTAGCCTACATGACCATTTTGGGAATGAGGATGGACCTGCCAATGTAGAATAGGATGCATCATAGTTCTCTTCATAGTGGTCTAATTGCATGTGACCATTTTTAGATTGAAGATGGTCACTTGGTGTAGTATGGGATGCACTATAATCCTTTCGCTAGCTTTCTATTTGAAGAATATTTGAATCTACCTTCTCCACCTATGTCTCTAACATTAACATTGTAGCTTCATAATTAATCTCCTAGATAACTTTCTAAGTCCACTTGGTTGCAATGGATGGGACTCTTATCCACATCATTGGATTTGCTACACTTTTGGTTGAAGAACATTAACACAAGTAGCTAGTTGTAATGCATGACAACTCAAGTTCTTGCATGACACCAATTACTCTTAATTTATGGAGATTGCAAGATTAATTTTACATTTTTTTTGAATTATATGTTTTAGGATAATTCTAACATAGAATAATTATTATTCTATTGTGGGCTTTAATTCTAAATTTTGTTGATATAAAAAAGAATTCTAAAATAGAATAATTATTATTCTACTATGGGCTTTAATTCTAAATTTTGTTGATATAAAATATTTATGATTATACATTTGAATTCTATTATATTACATCACTTACCAAAGGATACAAATTGGTTAAATGAGGGGTTGATTGGGGGGAACTTCACCCTTGAAATCTAATAGCTTCCCTTAGGGGATTTTAAATATTGGTTGTGTTTACATAACAATATCTCAAATAGAGAGTGCCAAGCCAAATCACACAAGTATACAATATACTAGATTAATCTCCTATGTTAGAAGAAAATTTTATAAATGATAAAATTCCTAAAGAGCATGGTGTTGATCTAATGGAGCTCAAATTTAACTTGCACAAAATTTCACAATTATTACAATTTCAAAACAATGAACACATCAAGAATATCATTTTTTCAGTATTAACAAATTGATTCTACACTCATCAACAATTATTCTTCATTGTTAGTCCAAGAGTTAAATACACTCATCTCTCATTTAATTATAAATTATTTATTGCAAATTCATCTACTTAATTGTCATATTCAAATTAAGTGTGTCCATTGACAACAAATAATTAGTTAATCTAAATAGTCCCTATAAATATATATTATATGCATTAAATAGTTAGAAAATTATATGGCTACATAGTTATATTTTATTATTACATAAAAAATAACATATTTTAATGTTTGATTATTACCATCACAAGTGAAATATAACAAGAAAAACATAATTTTAAAAACAATTGATATTGTATTTATTCACTTTAGAAAGGAATTTAATACCAAATGTAAAGTTATTTTTATCTTATTTTTTAAATGAACAATGAATTTAGGATGATTGGTAGAAGTCACACCCTCAAAGTCTAAACAAAGGAAAGCTCAAATAATAAGATGAAATATCAAAACAAATTTTAATGAGACCATGCTCAAACAACAAGAAGTCGTGAGGTAGTAAAGATATACCATTAGAGAGGAATCACTATCATATGATTTATCCCATAGAACAATGAAAATAAAACCATCATCAATTGATTTCCAACAAATAAGAGTATCCTCCTTTTTTTAAGCTATATTAACTACCTTATGATTAAAATTATTTAAATCAAATTTCTAAAAATATTTCAAACCCAACTATTTTTTATCGAAAGTATTTAAAGTTGATATAAAATACTTACTTAGTTTATCGTCCTCGATTTTATTATCCATTTGAGCAAACTCCTTAAAGAGGTCGTGTATGCGAATTTCAGGTTCAATTGCTTCAATAAAAGCGCTCTCAAATAGATCCTCAACCTATGGCCACAATCAAATTAAGCGTTGAAAGTATATCAATATTTTAAGAAAAAATATAATAAAAAACTAAATAAAGCTTAGAAACACACATTCAACTCACCGCTTTCTTGATATACTCGACCTCTTCGATGCAACTTTTAGCTAGCCACTCAAAAACCTCTTCGGTGGACATATTCTGTGGTTTATTTCTAGCGAGATAGATGAATATGCTGCGGTGTTTGTACTCAATGTCATCGAAAGCTTTCTCCAGCACACCAAATACGCCGTTTGAACCATCGCCAGCTTCATCTAAGAATCCATCTAACGGAGGCCAATTTTTCCCACGCTCAGCCCAGTTGAACAAGTATCGGCCCAAAGCTTTCAAAGCTAACGGATGAAGTCGAACAGAATCTTTCTCATCTTTGAATGAACATCTCTTTATGCACTTCCAATTAAAATCTTGGCTAACTACTGCGTATCCTGGCGTTCTGGAAGGATTCCTTTCCCACAAGATGGCTATGGCCTCTTCCTCTTTAAGCCCTGGGACATGCATGCATGACTTCGAGTCAATTTTAAAATAATTTTCGAGAACATTTACACTTCGTGTGCTCAAAAGGATGCAGCTGTTTTCTCCGAATTCTGTCCCAAGATAACATTTCACTTCGTCTATGTTCTGGTCGGTGATATTATCCAGAACCAACAATACCTTTTGGCCCTTTACTAATGTATTGAAGAGATAACGTGCCTGTAAGTTATTTTAAGAGAAATACAAGAGTTACACATCTTGTGCAATACTTTATTTCATGAGGGAATTCCATTAGAAAATGAACATCTTCCAAACAAAATAAAAATATATGAAATTGCTCACATCTTCTTCATTTGTAACCGTTTCGAGATGTGGCATTGTCAATTGACTAAGGTAGTGCAGGACAAGTCTTAGCTTCTCCAATGAATTACCTTCACAAAATTCCAGATAGCATACTTTACCATCAAAACTTCTCAAACTAAGATTACAGAAAGCCCTGGCAAGTGTAGTTTTCCCCTGGCCCGGCATTCCATATAATCCTGCAATGCGGATTCCTTTCTCATTTGGATTAACATTGTTGAAGAAATCTGCAACTTCCTGCAACAAATAAATATAGTTAATATATATGTATATCTACATATGCATGAGAATAAACAATAAAACGAATAAGTTAGAGGAAGTTAGCGAGGTTGTTTAACCTGGCACATGCGCACTTCTCCTTCCAATGGAGGGACAGGATACCTTGGTGAGAATGGAAGTAGGAGAGAGATGCATTCCACAATGTTAAATGAAACTACACAAAAAAAACATTAGTAACGCGAAGTTAGCAGAGACTTCGGTTAATATATGTGTCCGTGGTGTATATTTACATCGAATGTGTTTTTTATATGAAGTGAACAACCTATTTCACAAAATGGATAGAGAAGAATGCAAAAACTCTTGAAAATATAGGATAAAAATTATTTTTTTCTTTTAAACTTGTTAAACATAGATTTTTAGATAAAGAATAATAAGTTTTTAATAAATAGATATTTTTTAAATAATAATATTAATCATGGTAAATTAATAAATTACAAATTGACTTTTTATCTTTTAAATAGGTTTCATTTAATTTCCACTTACGTTTAGTGTTACTTATAATTTTTGATATAAAAATTAATATTTTACTTTTAACAATTTTAATATTTTATTTGAAATACAATTTTAGTTTTTAAAATTTAATTTATTTCATAATATTTTTTAATATTTTTTAATTTGTTAATATTGAACTTATGTTAATATTTTTTATGATATATTAATTATATTTTTAGGTACATATTCTATTAATATTTCAATTCTAATAAATTAAAAATCACTTTTTTATTTAATCATTTATTAATTTAATAAATTTATTATTTGTTACTAATTTTTTAAAATTATTATTTTTATTAATATTTAAATTTTGATATATTTTGACTTCCCATTTAGTTTATTTTATTTTAGTTTTTAATTTAGATTTAAGTTTGAAATTTATTTTTATTATTTATGTATTTTTATGAAATTACAAATAATAATTAAAAAATATTAGAATTAATTAATTTATAATTATTTATTTTATTAAAAATTTAATTATTGTAGCATGGTTCTATTTTGAATTTTTTTTATAATTTTGTTAGAATTGGCTATGTAGATGGCTTGCTAAGATCTTGAGGCCAAATGGAAAGCACATAAAAAAAAAATTGAATATGACAAGAATAAACTGTATTCTTATCAATTACGCTTCAATGTTATAAAATGTAGTAAAAACCCCTTGGTTATATAGCTTTAAAGGTGAGATACAAGATGTCATAAGATTGTAACAAGTGTCTTAATTCTAGATCCCGACAGTCAAAAACCATCTTCTGACACTTTTTCACCATGAGGAGGACTGATTTGCCACCCTGGGTGAATGAGTCCCACTATGAAAATTCAATGATTTCACTAACATCTATAACATTCCAGATTCATCATACTTCACCCAGGTGCACTCTGATTTAACTTATTTCTTTTTGTTCTGCATATTTTCTTCATTTACTTCATTATTTTCATATCACAATGTGTTTTCAAACATAGCTTTAATTTCACTTTTGCATTCATTTTCATCCATTTAGATCAGTCAATTGCATTTATTTTACTTCATTTAGATTAGAAAACATTGCATATAACATAATTTGAGTGAACCATTAGCATTTTTGTCTCCTATCTCTCCTTTTAGGTGAAAAACCCTAGAAGTGCAAGAAAAGTCTTAGGAACCCAAAAATCTATGTTTCATTTTGGTGAAGCCAACTCTTGAACACTTTTCATTTCTGATTTCATTTTCATATTGCATCTTAGTTTACATTTTCATTAACATTCAATTAGGAAATTATTTTGTTTTTGCATTCTAGGACTTTTCATCTTGCATTAGTGAAAACTTCATTTAGATTTCATTTTTGTATTACATCTCATTGAAAAAAGTAAAAATCCACATTCTTCATCTTTGATTGCATTTTGTAGAGCATTAAAATCATCTTACAATTTCTGAAAAACATAAAAAAACATCATATTAGGACTCATTCGCCACCCAGGGAAAATCAGTCCCTCTGCACTTTTTAAACAACATTTCTAACAACTTTTTGACATTTTTTTGCATTATTATTTCCTATTCTTGCATTCTATTTTAATTTCCAACATCTCTATTTTTAATCATTTCTTGCATCTTAGTTTATTTGCATCATGGAATTTTCCTTCAATAAGTTTTGGCATTCATTAAAATCATTGGTAGACATGTCCAGTTGTGCCTTTGGCTATGACCCTAATGACCTTGAACTCACACATGCTCCATCAAATCCTCATGATTTTCCTCCTTGTGAAGTAGACATCATTGGAGAAGATGATGATAGCATGAACAAGTTCTACAATGACTGCCTTGATAACCTAGAAGCCAATGCAACCTTTTATCCATCTATGAAGTCACAAGATCTTCCTACTGTTGCACCTCCTGATCACTTTGCGTATTTACATCCTGAAATCAATCAAGGACCTAAGGTTTCTTCCTCAAGTGGACCTAGTTCCTCTATACCACCACAATCAAAACCCTTTTGCGATCATAAAGTCACAAACACTTCTATGAATCTTGAAGAAACATATGGTAAGGAATTCACTATCTTAAGAAAACAAGGTTGTGACACAAAACATGAACATGACATTCATCAACTTCTTGAACAACAACCAACCAAACAAAACACAACGGATTTGGAATATCATGATCCTCCTCATCTTGATGGACATCAATTTAATATCAGAAGCTTCTAGGTGATGGCATAGTGATCTTTGATGCTCCTCCTAAATTAAACATTCTTCTTCCACGTGAACAACCATTATCCCCTTCTAATGACAAGGATGTTAGGATCCCCATGGGTCCTCCTCCTCCTTCTATTCATGAACATAGAAAATCTAGCAAACAAAAACAACCTTACAGATTGAAGAAGATCAAGTTTCCTACACATCCTCCACCTGAATATGAAAGAAGACTTCAATTGATTTTAAACAAAGGTCTTATACTTTTACCCCATATGAATAGGTTGCTTATTCATCCCAAAGATTCTAACATACTATTTTGCAAATATCATTGTATTCTTGGACATCGAAGAGAAGAATGTCAGACATTGAAGGACATACTGGATAAGTATCACTTCACTAATCCCAATTGTTTCCCCATCATACCTTAAAACAATCGCGCCCCCTTTATCATGCCATAGTTGTAGAATACCCTATTCTCACTATTGCATGATCCTTTCCCATCACCCACCTTAGCTCATTCTTTCCTTTACACTTTGTGGGAGGTGAGACATTGTTAGCCTTGTTCTTGTAATGCATTTTACTTTGTCTCTCAACTATGTTATTCCTTTTCTGCTTAACCATTTAAGATTGATAAACCCATAACTTCGTTAATGGTTGACTTACATTTGCATTACTTGTCCCTTTGTATTTTTTGCATTTTCATGTGCGTATCGTGTTCCCCTGTATCGTGTGTTTATTGTTCCCTCTCTTTGTACACTTATTCTATTTGTACTTCTATTCTTATATATGTCGTGCATTGTATTTTTCTCTTTTTTTTGTGTTCTCCTTTTGGGGATGACACAAAGCGTAGAGACACCCTATGTCTCTTCCATGTTGACCCAAAGGTCCATGTCTTTTTCTCTTTTTGTTTTGTGTTTTTCCTTTTGGGCATGATGCAAGGTATTGAGACCGAAATGTCTCCTTCATGTTGACCCAAAAGCTTTTTCATTTTCTTTCACCTTTTTGTTCTATTTCTTTTCGCTTGTTTTTTTCCTTTTGGGGACGATGCAAAGTGTTGAGACTGCAACATCTCTTCCATGTTGACCCAAAACAAACTTTATTTTTCTTTTTCTTTTTGCTCTCTTTGTGTCATTCTTCCAGTTCTATGTGCTTTGGGGAATGATGACAGTTCTGAGCTCTTTCATAAACACATTGTAGCAATGAACATATTGACCCCAAATCCATAGATCCCTTATGTATTTGGTGTGTTTTCTTTTCTGGGGGGAAACTCCATTTTCTTTCATTTTCCTTGACATGACATAGCCTAACTTCGAAACATATGACCTAGCATAGAGCTTTCCAAGTTGTCTCTCATGTCTTGATTTCTTTTTGCATTTCTCTTTCTACTTTAAAGTAATTGCTCACAAAACAATGTGTAGCAATTCCTTTAAAGTGGGTGGCATACATTACCATAATTCATTTTGCATTCTTGGTTCCTAGTGTAGCCTTGTCATTTACGTGATGTATTTTTCACTTTGTGGATGACATTGGGCATGATGTCCTTCATAAACATGATCTATCTTAGCATTTTACATTCCTCTTAGTGGCTTGATGTGATGCACTACATCCCCTAAGTTGTGAATATACTATTCTTTGATTGGTCCTCTCTTGGAGATATTAGACACAATGTTCCCTAAGTGACTGAACTTGCATGAATTAAACAAGACTCCTTTGAACTTCTTTTATAGTTTAAATTTTTACATTTTGCATTTATGCCACCTTACATAACACAACTTGCATGACTGTGGTACCTTCTTTTTGTTCATGACATTCTTCCTTGTGGCACCTTGTTAAAGTTATCAATAGCTATAACTTTAATATGGTTGAGTGGGAAGCCCACCAAGTGGCATCATTTTTCCCCATAGTCACCTTTGTGTTTGTGAGTACATACCAACTAGCGTATGTATCTTACCTTTTTTGGCTTTCTCACCTAGTGTACAACTTGTTCTGTGGCCCCAAAGTGAGTACATTTGGGCCTTCTCACCTGGTGGATTTTCATTTGTTCTATCACCCTAGACTGAGTACACATTCTCTTTTTCCAAACAATTAGCATAGATCTAATCCACAACTAGTTGGACTGATGATCGAAGCTTCATCCAATTCTTCTCAACACTTGTGTGTTCCTTTGTTCTTATGCTTAGTTTGTCGTGGGATCTTCATCTTGGGTGCTTGATCATGCCTCTTGATCGTTGTTATTCCATCTTGCTAATGTCAGTGCATTTAAACCCTCCCCTCAATGTTCATGGCTACTTTAGTGTGAGTTTGAAGCAGGTTCATCCTCTCACTAAAGTGGGGGCTAAATGTGTTGTAGAAAAATGGCCCCTTATCATTTTGATGGTGTTTTACGTCTTGTTTCATGGTACTTTTTCTATTTTTCTTTGATTTTATGTTGTAACATGGCTTGAACATGCATATTTAGGTACTAAAATTCAAAGAATGATGTCTTGTGAAGGCGTTGTAAAGTGTTGTAAGACATTTCTACATTCTTCTAGACTCTATTTATTACAATTCACTTAAAAATAGTAGTACCCCTTTGTTTGTGCTTATGCTTTCTGTTGATACTTTTTCACACTATTAGACCTATGATGTTTTGTTGGATATTTTAATCACTGGTTTTGAGCGATAGAGGATTATTCTGTGACATGATGATACTTTGTATGGTGATTATTGTTTTCAGACATGATATGATTTAGCGCAGATGTTATTTTTCAGCTGTTATTGTTATGCACATGTTAATGATGGACTAACAGTTATTCTTTTGCGTTAGTTTGTTGTGAAGTGTATTGGTGTGGAGAATGGAATCGCATCACTCGCTTGCGAGTGCCCTGCGATATCTGTGATTTTCTCTGCACGGTGTGTCTGTTTAATGCTTTATAAATATATATACATTTGTATGCATGTTATTTGCTTGGTTGTAGGATTTACAGGTACATGACACTGACTCCACCTGTGTAATCAGGTCTGAGCATGTCAAGACTCAATGGAAACGTTGATCGGGAGATAGTAGTTTGGTTTACCCTAGTCTAGCCTTTAACCCTAGTCTTAGTACTTTGTCTGTTTTAGTTCAGAGTCATAGGTTTGTATTGTCATTTTCTGTTTGGATAAATTGTTTGAAAAACAAATTTGGTTGATTTTAATGTTAGTTTATTTTGCCTTAATTTATTGTTATTTAAATTAATTGTTAAATGTTGAAGAAATTAGTGTTTATTATTTAGTTAATTAATTAGCTTATTTGGTTAAATAGTTTGATCATTAAAAGATTAAACTTATTTAATTAAAAAATATTAATTAATTAAATTAAATTAAATTGTGTAAACAGTTTTATTTGAAATTACATTTATTTGTGGAAATGGAATGTGAATTTGTAAATTAAATTGTGATTGAAAAAAAAAATGATTTTTAAAATTTAAAATAAATTAAATAAGGCATGCAAATTTGAATGGGAAAAATTGTCGTGAAGTGGAGAAGATATTTTCATAACTACTTCTCGACATGTGTGTGAGTGTAATAATTGCTTTGGGGTTGTTGAAAATTTGTTACGAAGAGGATATTTTGGATCTCAGGGAAATTATAGAGGATGTCTTTTTCATTCACGGGAATTGGTTTTGGCTCTGTAAAAAAAAAATTCATAGCTCTGTTAAAATTTTTTGTATTGTGTTAAATTGGTAGCTCTGTATATCTGTGGAAGATCCCTTGGAAGGGAAGTTCTTTTGTGTTGGTTGGATAAGCTTCAAGGAAATTTCACGCTACAGCCAAGAGATTTCTCCTATAGATAATCAGGTATTTTTCATGTATTGCTTATTTCTTTTCATAAAAGAGTTAAAGAAAAGATATGCTATCTATTTCCTGTGCACTTCTTGGGGATTTGGTAAAATTTTATTAAATTAGTTGAGGGGATTTGTGAAGGATTTTAGCTGTGATAGAAAAGAAATTCTTTGTTGCTATATGTTAAAACCTCTGTGAAATTGTGAAAACAAGAAAACTATAAAGAAATAATAGGGGCAAAACAGAGTTTTATATTACAGAGAAAAAAAAAGAAATTTGTTAAAATATTTGAAAGATTTGTAATTTTATTTTGAATTCCCTGTTGGATGATATTGCCTAGTTTCTGTAATTAATTATTGTTTTCATGATTTCAGTATATATATATGTATATATATCTATATCAAATATATATACATACATATATGAAATCATATAAAAAGATTACTGGTTACAAATAATAATGAATAAATGAATTTAAATCACCGTACGAAATTCGTATGAAATTTCGTTTAAGCGAAATTATAAATTCGCAGTTTATTAATAGAATTTTTATTGGGATATATGATAAAATTTCTTGTTATATATATATATATATATATTGTGTTTGGAGGGGGTTGGGGCTACCCCCACAGCCACCCATATGGGGCGGCGGTGTGGGCTACTGCCCTCACAGGCGTGGCTGCCACACAGCCACTTCCCCATATGGGGAAGGCTATCAGCCATGGTTAACAGCCGTGGCTATGCTCAAACAACTACGGCCATGTAATATTTTCAGAGTGCTAAAATTCACGAGTAAATTTATTAGGGTTTTAAATATATTAAAATAATAATTATATATATATATGTATGTATATATATATGTGTGTGTATATATATATTATTAAATTATTATATTGATTTAATTTATTTAGAATTTATTTATAAAAAAAAAAAGATCTTATTTGATTTTAGTTTTAAAAAAAATAGATTTAAAATTGAGAAGTTAAAATAGAAAATTTGGAGGTCATTTATTTGTGAAGTTGTGAAAATAAAAGTTAGAATTAAATCATATTAATTTCTCTGTGTGATTATAATTTCTTGCATATTTCTTGAATGAATGGATTTAATAAATCCAATTCGTAGATGTTTAATTTCTTATTTGTTCAGTTGATTATTTAATTGGGGCAAATTAGAAGAGTTCGTAGTTTCTTTTCAAGTCTTCCAGACCAATTATATAAGTGGGGATTGTGTTTGTTAAAGTTATATTTTTGAGATAGACAAGGTTGTGTACATGATATTTGTGTGGTGATGGACACCTGATTATATTTATTGTTGTTTATTTGAAAAGTGTAGAATTTCATGTTATAATTCTGTACACCTTATAAACCTTAGTCAGAGAACATAGATTTCCATGTTATGTTTAGGGGAGTGGCTATTTGTAAGAGCCGACACACAAAGTGGTGTCAAGGTAACTTACAAATAGTTAGTAACTGAGTGAAAACTAAAGAACGCAGTAGTTAGACTAAAAAATTTAACAAGATATTTTTCCTCACTTATGACTCTTGAGCTACTACAGTCATGAGTATAAGTTGAGAAGGCCTGGAATGGAAAATCAGTGTCTTGTTCCTTTAAAAGACATTCGATTCCGCAACAGTATGCAATAGGGGCCGGGTTTCGTAAGAGGTTACCAGGGTAACCCAAGGATTGGGGGCCGAAACCTAGGAAGAAACACCAGGGTAACCTTTGTATCATTGTGATGACACTCCACCTAAAATAACAGTTAATCCTTGTATTTGTATTACAATCTATTGTCTAAAATCTGGAAGCAATGTAACCCATTTTTTTTTGTACTAGTGACTAGGGTTAGTATAATTAGGTCTAAGTAACATCATTACTATCTCCTAGCACGGGGGGTGGACCTACGAGTACCACATGGTTGGGTGGAACGTGCACCTTACTCCATTGGGTCCCCAATTTTATGATCATGGCATCGAGAGCTTCATGGATGGAGAGCTCGTGATCGGATACTTATGTTTATTTCACCATTGTATATTGTAAACTTGTATTTGTAAACATCCCTCAATTGTATAAGAGGTGAACAATGTAATTGTAATTGTAAACATTATTGAACTACCTCATCAGATGGATGAGTATTGTATATCTTATCAAATGCAATATATGGAAACATGGTTGTACTTTATTATATTATCTTGAATGGAAATTTCAATGTTATGCAATGTTTATCTTTATGTTATTAATTAAATGTGCAATGCGAAATACTTTAGTCACTTATGGAAAACTCAAAGTAGTGTAACGTCGCTTAGCCTAATGAATGTATGCAATTAAATAGCTTAATATTAATACTTAAAAAAAAAAAATTATTACACCTTTACAACACATTTGCAACATTCTTAGGTTATTAAGACGTGGCATTACAGATTGGTATCAGAGCCAAGGTTACAACACTGGACGCTCTGGGTAGTCACAAGCCCATTAGGTTGACCTAGTACATAGTGTCACAACTGTTAGCCTTGGTTGAATAGTATCTAAGACTCGTTATTGTTATGTGTAGGACCATGCCTAGGCGAGGAGGAAGAGGTCATGGTAGAGGTCGAGGTGGAGGCTGAGGGCCAATCCCTCAGGTTACTCCCCCTCCTAGCCCTCACCACAGTGATTAGGCAGAACAGATGGGTCAAAGAAATGAGGGATAGAATCTCGTACAGTCAGTAGTAGAGGGTTCTCAGATACGTCCACTATTAGAGGAGGTCCTAGCTCATCTTGGACCTAGACAGGCAGATGAGCAGGAGGTTATTAGAGAGACGGATAGATCCCCTAGGAGAGTAGGGACATAGCACATCAGGATGTTATCATTGCAGGTCATATGAGGGATTTACTAAGACACGCCCTCCTACCTTTGATGGTTCAGGAGGAGGATTAGAGGCTGAGACCTGGCTACTAGATTTGGGTAGATGCTTTGCCATGCACCCTTACGGTAGTAATACCCGTGCCAGATGTGCTATTATGCACTTGAGAGGATTCGCCTCTACTTGGTGGCACCTAGAGGAGCAGAAGCTCCACATAGATATTGGTTATGTGTCTTGGGAGATGTTTCTCGAGAGGTTTAGAGCACGGTTCCTATCGAAACACTAGAGGCAGTGTAGGGCTAATGAGTTCCATGATCTACGTCAGTTAGCTCTTTCTGTAGAGCAATATGAACGTAGGTTCTATGAACTCAAGTAGTATGCTAGTATTGGCGATGATGAGCCTATGCTAGTGCAGCATTTTATCAAGGGTTTTAACGCCCGTATCAGTGGTGGTGTCCGAGTCTTTGAGCCAAAGACTATGGAAGTCACGGTGGAGAAGGCTCCAATTGTAGAGGAGAACATTATTATGGCTTTAGGTGGGCACACAAGAGTGCAGATTGGGAGTGCTCCTACAGCAAGTTTTAGTCCACAAGGTGGACAGGCACAGATAGGTGGTTCTTCCAAGAACAAACAGACACCCACAAAGGGTGGGCAACAACAACAACGAACACCTCAAAATAATAATAATCCTCAACCACAACAACAAAATAGTTCTCAAACAGGAAAGGGTTGCAACTGGTGGCGCAACAAGCGCAATAGGCAGGATCAGCCTGCACAGAGTGCTCAGTCCACTGTCAGTAGGGGTAGTTTTCAGCAATCCAATGCACCTTTGGGTGGCAGAGGATTCGGCAAAGGTATAGGTTGTTACTCATGTGGGCAGTAGGGACACATAGCTAGGCAGTGTCTGATGAGAGGATTCTACTGGTTATGGGCCTCGACCTTCAGTGGGTGATTCAGGATGAGCACATACAGTATATGCAGTGGTTAATGACCGCCAAGCCGATCACCAGAACACAGTGGTTGAGACTTCAAGTAAGTTACATGGTGTTAGTGTTTCTATACTTTTTGATTCCGGAGCCACTGACTCCTTTATTTCATTGACCATCGTTGACCATTGTGGTCTTGTGACGGTAAAGCAAGGTGGTAAATGGCAAGTTGAATTCACCTCAGGGGTGAAAGTAGTAGTAGAAAACTTAGTACATAACTGTGAACTTAAAATTGGTTTGTTAACTACCTTAGTAGATTTATATGTTACACCCTTAGGATCGTATGATATAGTTATAGGTATGGATTGGTTAGCATCTTATCATGCTGTAATTGATTGTTGACTTAAGATAGTTAGTTGGATTAATGACTTAGGTGCAAAAGTGGAAATCATAGGTATTCAAAGACCTATCTCTTTGCGGATGATATCTGCTATGCAATTAAAGAGATGTCTTCATCAGGGATGTCAACTACTTGCAACAACAGTTACTGATTTGGAAGAGGGTGAGAGTTGAGAGGTATCTCTTGATGATCATCCTATTCTTAGGGAATTCCCAGATGTGTTTCCTGATGACATTCCTGGAATGCCACTGAAGAGGGATATTGACTTTAGAGTTGACCTAGTTCCTGGAGCTGAGCCTATATCTAAAGCTCCTTATAGAATGATGACTTAGGAGTTAGAGGAACTTTTAGAAAAGGGTTTTAGTCATCCAAGTGTTTCCCCTTGGGGAGCACCTGTTATCTTCGTAAAGAAGGACGGATCTCTTAGGTTGTGCATTGACTATCGTCAATTGAACAAGGTAACGATTAAGAATCATTATTCTTTGCCTAGAATCGATGATCTTTTTGATCAAATAAAGGGAGCTAATGTGTTCTCTAAAATTGATTTGAAATCTGGCTATCATCAATTATGAATAGCTGAAGCAGACATTCATAAAACTACTTTTCAAACTCGTTATGGGCACTACGAATTCACATTAGTACTCATACTTTACCCCCTTCACATAAACCTCCACCTCAAAACAAACCCAAGTTTACTCTCTAACCTCCACACAAACAACAAAATAAACCTGAACTTATCCTTTACCCACCTCAGAATAATGTATCGCAACAACTGAGTTATAATACCGTTGCTCATACATATAACACTCAAAATAATCTGCAACTGTTGCAACCAATCCCACCCTCCTTACATTAACCCAATCTGCGTAGTGCTCCTTGTTACATCCCACAAACAAAGGAGTATGAGCTTGTCAAAAAATTAAAGAATACTCTTGCAAAGATTTCCCTTTGGGATTTACTTCAAAACTCACCAAATTACCACAATATTCTTCAAACAGCCTTAAAACAAATTGTAGCTCCTCATGGTACAACTCTGAGTGATGTGGTAGCTTTAATTCATAAAACAAATCAAACTAATCTTGACATTACTTTCCATCAACATGAGCTCCATCCTTTAGAGTTGCAGAAACAAAGTGACACTTTCATGATCATTGCTCAATATAATAGGATAGGGATAAAGCACACCCGTATTGATAATGGTTCTACTCTTAATGTGTGTAGTGTGAATCTCCTTGCTCGATTAGATGTTGACAAGTCACAAATAAAACCTGGTTCTTTATCTATTCAAGGATTTGATAATTCAACAAAGCAACCGCTTTGTGTAATCATTATGCCTATTATGGTTGGGGTGGTTACTTTGCAAACTCATATTCATGTCATGCCTTATGATCTTTCATACAATCTTCTTTTAGGCAGACCATCGATTCATGAGATGAATGCAGTCCCTTCAACCCTTCATCATATACATTTGAAATATGTTTATAACAATAACATTTATCAAGTTGAAGTAGATCCCAAACTTGAAAGTTGCTTGCAGCTTAAGAAAGGAGCTATAATTCCTCTGAAAACATTGATTCCGACATCCAACATAAAAATTGAACACAATGATGATGAATTTCCATCTAAATTATTTGGTGACAATTGGGGATCCTTAGAATTTTCACCTTCGTCTATGGGTGAATACATATTCACACAAAAGAAAGATGAGAAACAAGTGCAACCAACCATCATGTCAACACCAAATTTGGACAACCTTTCGCAAGCATCCACTTCAACCACTTTCAAAAATTCCACAAACTCCACAACAACCCTTAACGAATGCAACAACAATCACCTAATTCTAAAGCAATGAAACAACTTTATGGAAAAGGGTATGAGCTCACGAAACAACTTGGATATAGTGGAAAAGGATGTGGTGCTCAGGAAAAAGGTATCTACAACCCTATTGACCCTACCACACAACAAACAATCCATGGTTTTGGTTATTGTCCTTTGTCCAAACCTTCACACAAAACACATTCCTACATCATCCTTAATAACTAGTGGTATTAAACATCATCCTTTAAGTTCACCTTCGCTTAATGTCAATGCCATCTCACAAAATATTCATGATTTGAATTCGTTAGATTTTATACCTTCCTATAATGGGAAGAATAAAAACTTGTAATCTAGAGACACTTGTGTAAGTATGACATCCACTACAAAGCAAGATGTATCTTTGAAACAAACCACACAACCACCTTCTCCTCTTGATCAAGACGGTATCTTGTCGAGACTTCTCTAATATCACTTGATCTCCCTCCCTCCCAAAACTTGAAAGAAATGCTCTTCCAAGACTTCATTATGTGCATATCATAGAGTTCATGGTCACTTAACTAATGAATGTAAGGCTTTGAGTCATAAAATCCAACATTTTTAGCAGTTTGGTATGCTTCCCTCTATGGGGGCACCTACATCCTCTAATTGTTATTGATTTTTTACTCTCACATACATTTTATCAATCATTTTGGCTCACCCTTATCCTGCACTTAGTGGGGGTAAGGTGTTTAGTAGCCTTGTCTTCGTATGTCACTTGTCATTGCCTCCTTTGGCTAGTCATTAACCTTTCATGAATACATAAGAGAAAGCTTGGGATGTGGATGACATGCCTTAAGTTGGATCGCATATGACATACTCCCCTTTTTCATGATGTAGCTTAACAGAAACATATGAATTGGCATAGGAATTTTTGCGTAAGCTCTCATGTATTCTTCTATCTTCTTCTACTTTAAAGCAATTAGAACTCATAGTACGGGTGCTCGTAACCACTTTAAAGTGGGGGCATACATCACCACTCACATATCATTGTGTGATTTTTCATTTTCTAGTGATTTTCCTCTCTTGGAAGCATTAGGTACAATGTTCTCCAAGATGAGACCTTGCACTTGTCTTCTCTTGGAAACAAGATGAGATTTTTTGTACTTATCCTCTCTTGGCGACATTGAGCATGATGTTCCCTAAAATGAGACATTGCATGAACTAAGCAAAATCTCTTTGAACAATCCTTACATTATTCTACATTAACAATGTCTATGAATATCAAGCATGTGAAGTTTTTCATACCTCATAGAGATTGAAAATCATTTTTCCCATGTGGCACCTTATTGAATTTATCAGGATGTATAACTTTGATATGGTTGAGCAGAAGCCCATCTAGTGGCATGACTTTCCCCATAGCCACCTATGTGTTTGTGAGTGCATACCAAATAGTGTATGTTTCTCACCTTTTGGGATTTCTCACCCCACGGATAAACAAAAGTTTCATGGCCCCAGAGTGAGTATGTTGTGGACTTCTCACCCTGTGGATGACCTAAAGTTATGTGTCCCTAGAGTGAGTACATATTTTCCACTCCATTTTTATTCTTCTCTAGTTCTTGCCATTGTATGATGATGTATTTTGTTGGTTTGACTTAGGATCTTCGATCATAGGGCTTGGCCACCTCCTTTGATCTTTGTCATTCTTTATCATCTACATCTATACATGTGGATCCCTCTTGAATGTCTACTTAAGTGTGAGTTTGAAGCAAGTTCATCCTCTCACTAAAGTGGGGACTAAATGTACCATAGAAAAAAGTACCCTTTGCTTGACATGGGATTAAGTGGACTTATTGAGGCCTTGATTCAAGTGTTGTGAGGAATTTTATGTGTCCACACTAGGTCTTGGACCCTTGTAAATTGAATAACATGTTTTTAACGACATCTTGTAAAGGTGTTGTAAAGTGTTGTAAGATACTTTCACACTTTTCTAGACTCAATGAACCTATTTCCCCCTAATTCAACATTATCAAATGTGTTTAAATGCATCATCACATCAATCTAGAAGGCTTGTAAAATAAACTTAATGTTAAAATAGTTTTGTAATGTGTCTTGCACATTCACATTGGTTGTTGTGCCCTCCTAGGTTATGTGGACCTCATTTTAGTGTTGAAAAGTGTATTTAATCACACTTTCACATTTATTTCTATGTCCCAAGCCCTATTTTATGTTTGCATCATCACTAATAGGCCCCTATTAACCCATATTGAGCATCTTGAGGCTTAAATTAATCAAATACCTGACAAGGTTGTATTTTAGACCTTATTTCCTTATATCTTGCCATATGAGTTGTCAAATTGCCTCCAGTGGGACCCATTCACCATGTGTGGCGAATGAGTCCCATTTGGCTCAATTTTGACTTTTGAGCAAGAAAAAAGTGAATTTTGAGTTTAATATTGCTTCATGTTGGCCTATGATGAGATATTAAAAGGTAAATTAGGTGAATTTCCTATAAAAATCACCTCTCTAAACTCATTTTCACATATATTAACTTAATTCGCATCCATTCTTCATTATTCATCCACCAATCTTTCAAGCAACTTAGGGTTTTATCATTGCAAGACATCAAGAAAGCTCCTAAAGAAATTCAAGGGTTGAATCTTCCTCCATTGTTGCAGAAATTGAAGATAAAACATCATGGAAAGGAAATCAAATCCATCATTTCATGTTTCATTACTTTATTCATTTTGGTTTAATTACCTAAAAGGGGTTTGACCAAGGCAAACCCCCCATGCCCTAACATTCACCATTTCTTCCTCTCTTCTTGTGTGTTGGAAAGATTTAGGTTCCTTGGAAGCTTGTAAATTATTAAAGATCAAGTTTCAATGTTGCTTAAGTCTTCTCTTCATTCAACAATTCAAAGTATCAACAAAAACTCTTTTTTAGGCCCATAAATTAGAGTTTCAGAAGCAGACACATGTACGAAGTCAAAGTACAAATCAGAAGCTTCAAAATCCACCTTTGAAAATCCAGAAATTCAAAAGTGGACTCATTCTCCATGGGTGGAAAATGAGTCCCACTCCAAATTCAATTTTGATTTTTTTACATTTTTGAGTACCCTTTTGTTAGAAATAGGTTTCAACTCAGTTTGACAGAACTGGGACTGATTCACCCAAAATGGTGAATGAGTCCCTCTAGGCCTAAAAAATAGCATTAGCAACATCTCAAATGTAATTTACAGTCTTCATCAAGGTTCAAGGTGCACACTTTTAGTCTGATTCATTTCTGTTGCATTTTTCCATTCATTTGTAGGTGTTTTTGTATTACACGATGTGTTTTCCAACATAGCATAATTCTTATATTTTGCATTCATAATCAATCAATTAGTTCATATAAGTACATTGATATCATCTCATTTGGCTCATACAACATGATACATAACATAATTTGAATGAACCCTTTAGCATTTTTGGCCTAACTCTCTCCTTTTAGGTGAAAAACCCAAGAAGAGTTAGAGAGTCTTGTGGTGCCAAAAATCTATGATTCAATTAGCTAACATTTGAGATGTAGGTTTTCATAATTCAAGAAAGAATTCAAAGACATTATATCATATCAAAAATAAAGATTCAATATGCACACCCATTGGATCCATTTCACATAAATTTTACAGCCTTTATTTCAAGGGTTTGGTGAGTTGCAACATTACACTTGTTCATTCATCATTCCTTCATGCTTTTCTATTTCATTTCGAGGTTTATTTACCAAAATGGGGTTTGACCATATAAAACCCCTATTCCCTAACAAAAAAACATTTATCTCTCTTGATGTGTGTTTGTAGATATAGGTGAATGCTTGAAGATGATTTGAACACAAAGTTAAAAAAGTTGTCAAATTTGTCAAGAAGTTGTCATCTTCACAAAAACTCACCTAGAGATGGGAATTCAAAGTTTTGTACTCAAGGATCAGAAAAGAAGAAAGTTATAGAAGTTCACTAGAGACTACAAAAATATCATTCAAACCCTAGTAATGAGACTAAATCACCCTACTAGGCATATGAGTCCCGGTATAGCTCTTTTGGAACCTTTCTATAGATCTTGTTCAATCACCAAAAGATTCCAGATTCTCCTCAAAAACCCTAAATTGAGCCTAAATTTCCCTACCTAGAGTAGCAACCTTGGTGTAATATGAAACAATAGTTTTTCAGAGTTTTTAGACCTTGTTTAAACATCTTGACTCCTCTAGGTACTTTTGTGTTTCATTTTGTTTATTAATCTGATTTCATGCTTTCAAGTTTTTAGGGTTGTGTGCATACATGTTTGAATTTATCCTTTAAAGGTTTATTTAATGTTGAACCCCCATATAATCACAAAATGGAACCCCCTATTTCATCCCTCAATTGAGTCACTTGGTTGAGGGATCTTGGTTCCTAATGAACTAAAGTGCGAAATAGGTCACAAAGTTCCATCTCCTAAAAGGTGGACACCTATTTTCCTTTGGTTCATTTTGTTGAATCAAACCTTTACACACTTGAATTTCTAATTTTGAGAACATTGTATTCCTAGATCTATCTTGCATTAACTTTGCATTAGATTTGTATTAGTTGAATTGCATTTAGGGATTCTAAATCTTGCATTTATTTGCATTTTGAATCATTCAATTTCACTAAAAAATTGTAATTGTAAACATTCATTGAGTATACAACCTAGACACCATATAATCAACTCAAAATTTTCTAAATCTGGTTTGAAAACCCTCATCTAGGACTCATTTGCCCGCCTTGGCGATTTAGTCCCTAAATAGGTCTTTTTCCTAGATTTTTGGGTATTTTGTGTTGTCTATTTTTCACTATCTGAACCTTTCAAAATCCCTAATTAGGAATTATTCACCCACCTAGGTCATTTAGTCCCAAATCAGGTGTAAATCTACATTTTACAGTTGACATTAAAATATTTGTTTATGTGCTTATGTTTTCTATTGTCAGAACTTTGTTTTAGTTTGTTGATCTTTTGTTTCATTCATTCCATTAGATCTAGCTTAATTTGGTTCATTTATTGCATTTCTTAATTTCAAAATTGCATTTACAAAATTTCATGTTTAGATTGTTGCATCAACAAATTACCTTGTTTAGAATCTTAAAATTGCATTTGCACATTACATTTTATGTCATTGCATTGCATTTTAAGCCTCTTTCCAAGGGTTTGCACACTAGGTTTGTAAAACTTGTATGAGCTTTACAACTTGGTGTCCTATTAGCAATACTATTGTTAGACATAGTTTGAGACTCATGTCATTGTGCGATATACCATTAATCATGGATCTTTGGTTTTTTAGCCCTCTCCCTAATAGTGTTGATAATCAACCCCCTATGGATCATAGTATGCATACTTCATTTCCCATGACTTCACTTCCTACAACCAATGTGCATAATGTTAACAACACTATCCCTACCATCACTAGTTGTACTCAAGCTTTGGGATGTACCCAAAGCTAGGTGAAACTTCAATTCCTTCTTCTACAATACCCATTTCCATTCCTACATACACTAGTGCTCAAGTTACCACAACCATTCAACCTACTAGCAATGTGAAAACTTCCTTAGGTAATTCCATAGGGAATTCTTCTACCTTTGTGCATTCAAATACTATATCTCCTCAAACATCCTCCCTCACAAATTTATAATTCACTTGTCCTTAGCATACATACAGCACTCTACCTTATTCCCCTCCACCTTACAACAACAATAATGCTACCATTAACACACTCTTGTAAAGCATGACATCTCTCCAACAAGTCACAACTCTAAGTAAAAAACAAAAATGGTCAACCTTCCCAATATATCAAAACCAACTAGTTATCCCTTGAGATATTGAGAGAACAAATTCCATAAGGTGTAGAAGTTCCTGGATTTGAGAAATATGGTGGGAAAGGATATCTTGTTAGCCATGTTTATGCTTTTACCACCCTATGTAGTGATTTCATCTTTGAAGATAAACTCTTGGATAAAATATTCCCTAGATCCTTGAAAGATATTGCTTTAGAATGGTTTTCCTCATTAGCGATAACTCAATCCATTCATTCAATGAACTTTTTGAGGCCTTTATCAACCATTTCCAAGTGTTCATGACTCCTAAGATGACCTTAGCTGATTTTATGAGATGTAAGAAAACGGATGTTGAAAAGGTTACTAACTTCATTTCACACTACCAATTGCTTTATTTCCAAATCAACATATAGATCCCTGATCCTCACCTTCAATGAATGTTCATTGAGAACTTACAAACTAAGATGCAAGATAAGCTTGGAATGATGAAATTTCCTTCCTTCGTACACTTATGTACCTCCCTTCATGATTATCAAAACTCGGTTAGTATTCATGAAACAAAACTCACCTCTAGCCATCCTAAAAAGATTGAATCCACAAATCAAAATAATGACCAACCTTTTAGGAAATAAACTAAAGGCTTTCTTTAGCTAAATCCTCCTAAACGAACCCAACATGTTGATACCCAAGTGGCTGCTATAAAGAAAACAAGTCCTTTTACATTTGGGGATCTTAATAAACAATTTACTCCCTTACTCAATACCCTCCATAACACCATGTTACAACTTCTAGAAAAGAACTTGATTTACTTACCTCCTATTAGAACTCTTGATCCTACTAAGCCATTAACCCTAAACTTTAGATCAAATTCCTATTATCATTTTCACCATCAAAATGGACATGATACGAAACATTGTAAGTGTCTTAAAAACATGATGCAAGACCTCATTGATTCAAATCATAATCAAATTAGAGACCTGTCAATGATCAAGGTAATAAGTTTGTTTCTCCTCCCAACAAAAACCTACAAATATTTACCAAACTCATGCCAAATCATAATACTTCATTTTTCAAAGCTAGTGAAACTAAGAATGATGTGATGAATGTTGACACAGATAATGACAACATGGATACTAATGAAAAAAGTCCTATGGATAATATGGTTGGGTTGATTGGAACTCAACCTCATAAGAGGAAAACTAAAATACCTCTTGACATTTCTTTCTCATCAAAAGATATAATCAGAAAGGCACTTGATGGTCCTCTTTATATAGCCAGTTGAATCAATGACAAGCCCACTAATGAGATATTAATTGATCCCATCTATGGAGAGAATATGAGAACTGAAGAATTCTTACTTGTGCATGAACTCTATCAAGATACATATGATAAACTGAAAGCATGGATAAAAACACATAACGAATTTTCTCACCCTACGATGGGTTCGATCACCCTTCCTTTAGAAAATGGAAGTTAATACAATTAGATGTCTCATTCTCCATCATCTTGACATTGGATGAATTCTGTGTGAATCTTGGTTACCCATGGCTACACTCCATGGAAGCCATTGCATCGATTGTGGATACATGTTTATAGTTTCCCTTTAACAATAAAATCTTTACTATGCACAATAGTGGCTTTAATCATGTGTCTTCCTGTGGATTTCTCATTGGATTTATTTTGGACCGAACCTATTAAACCTTCTGAATATTTCTTTTTTAAATGATATCAATAGTTTAAGGAAAAATGTATATCATAATTATCCCTTCAAAACATGCCTCAACCCATGATTGAGCCTCCTATCCTTGAAAAAACTATGATTGAACCAAAAGACCCTCCAAGTAACCAAGACCTACCCAAGACAGATCCTTTGCCTATCTCTTACAAATGACCATGAGACAACTAAAATAATATTTTCATGCCTCCTAAATTCAAACAAGTTCACAAAGCTAAAGAGAAAGTGGTTGAACAACCTCCCATGATTCATTTTATTCCTCCCCTAAGGGAAGAAAAGAAACCTATAGTTGATAAACCCACTCCTACACAAACATAACTTGAAAATTATACAAAAAGAAATAGAAATGCTAGAGGTCGTAAGCGTAGACATCATGCTATTGCTAGAAGGTTAAATGAAGAGAACAACTAACAAAATTAACATCCAAACTCAATTGAAGCAAATACAACATGAGTCTCCCTCTTCACCACAATAGAAAGATCCTATATCTCAACCACAACATGGACTAGCACCTTCTTTGGACATTATCATTCAACCTCTGATTGTGATTAACTTGGAAGATGATGATGAGATTGTTAAAATTGATGAGGAAATGTATAATGACTTGAATTTATTATTTTCCTCTTTTATGTGCTTAGATGATAACAACCATGGTGATCTCTCTAAAAAGAGTGACTCACCACATGTTGAACTTGGTGATACTCCTAGTACCACACTTAATATTGTCCCTTTGGCTAGTTTTTGCCTTCTGCATACAATGAACAAGATTGGGATGTAGATGACCTACTATAGGTTGACTTGCATGTGCCTTACAAATCTTTCCTTTGTTTTCTTTTACATGTTATGTGTGTGATTGCATGTTGATATTGTGATCTCCCATACCATTATGTTTGACGTGTCTCTCTTTTTGTGACATTACTCTATTTTTATCTACATTCTTCTATATGTCATAGACCTTTATATTTTATTTATCTTGTGTTTTCCTTTTTGGGTTGATGAAAAGCATCGAGACATTTAGGTCTCTTCCATGTTGACCCAAAATATTTTCTTTGTTTTCACTCTTTTTGTGTCATTCTTCCCATTCCATGAGCATTTGGGGAATGATGAGGTTTATGAGATCTCTAAACAACATTGTAGCAAAGACATACTGACCCAAAATCCGTGGATCCGTTATGTGACTTTGGGATTTCATTTTGGGGGAAAACCCTTTTTTATGATGTAACTTATTGAAAATATATGTGTAACATATTTTTTTCCAAATAAGCTCTCATCTCCTATTAGCAATTATCATTTTCTACTTTAAAGTAATTGTTCACAACATGGTGTTTAGCAATTTTTTTAAAGTGGGGGTATAATATTGGCATTATTCTTTTGCATTTTATAACTCATGTTTCATTGTGTGCTCTTCTTAGTTCATGCAATGCCTCTTTCACTTTGTGTTGACATTGGGCATGATGTCCTTCAAGAGTGTGGTCTCTCTTAGCATATTATATTCCTCCTCGTGGTAATGTCAAATGGTGTGCATTCCCTAAGTTGTGAATTTTCTATTCTTCGATTGGCCCTCTCTTGGAGATATTAATCAAGATGTTCCCTAAATTGATCACTTACATGAACTAAGAAAAACCCCTTTTAATGTACCTTACACTATTTTTCATTTACAATAATTGTTATATGGCCATCTTGCATAACACACTTTTCTTGCCTATGGAACCATCTTTTTTGCTCATGTGTGTTAGCATACAAAGTTTTTCTTTCCTCCTAAATCTTGTTGTCATGTTGTGTGGCACCTTATCAAAGTTATCAGGAGCTAACTTTACCATAGCCACTTGCTTGTGTGTATGAGCACATACCAAACACATGTGTATGTGTCTATGGGGGTTCACCTAGTGGATACTACATTCCACTAGCCCTTGTGAGCATGCATTTTGTTTGCATGGTGGAAATTATGTTCCACTTGTAAATTTTTTTTGGATAAACAACTTAGACTTGGTCCACATCATGTTGAACAAATTGTTGAGGCTTGATCCACCCCTTTTGGTTTTTTTTCTTTCTTCTTTATGTATTTGACAATGTATGCTTGTACCTTGTTGTTGCTTCATACATCATTCACATGCGTGTTCTTTTTTGTCTATGTTGTTCTACCATAGGGTCTTGATCTTGATGGTTTTATCACCCCTCTTGATCATTTTCATCCTATCTCGCTAGCATTGGTACACTTGGACACCTTTTGATGTGAATCTGTCTAATTTAGTGTGAGTTTGATGCAAGGTCATCATCTCACTAAAGTGGGCTAAATGCAGTGTAGAAAAATGCATCCCTTTACATTTTTACACTTTTTTGGGCCCTCCCTGTTAAAACATGGCTTATTTATGCCCTAATTGATCCTATTTTGCATTCAAAAGCCTAATTAAATGTATTTTTCTATGGATAATCCTAATATTTAACAAATGGAAAATAATAATTTATTTATTTTTGTTATGTGCTCCAGATCTAGGGATCTAGGACTCATACACCCAGTTTGGGTGTATGGGTCCCACCTAGGTCTCGAGGCCTGATTTCAAATGCTACATTAAACTTAACATTTCTTGAATTTTGTGTCCTAGGTTTAAGCCACTTGGACTCATACACCCAACCTGGCCTGTGAATCCCGCTTTAACCTAGACCTATTTTAATTTAAATTCTTGGAGGGATTTTATTATCCTAGATATGATGTTGGCTTGTAGTGTTGTAATTTCAGGAAATTAGGCATAAAAAGTATAAATACAAGGTTATTTCACATAATTTCATCTAAGCAATCTAACAACAAGCTAGCAATTTTGAGATCAAGCATCCTAGAAATTCTATGAGTTTACAAGAGAATTCAAGAGTAGATCATGAATAATTTGGAGCTACATTCAAGATTCAAGCATCATTTCAAAGTCTTCATGCATCATGTGTGTTTGTGACCTAACATTTGTGATTTAGGCTTTCATGATTCACAACAAGCATTCAAAGACATTATCTCATATCAACAATCAAGATTCAAGATCCACATCCATTGGAGCCATTTCACACAAGATTTGTAGCCTTTATTTCAAGGGTTTGGTGAGTTGCAACATTACATTTGTTCATTCATCATTCCTTCAAGTTTTTCTATTACATTTTGAGGTTTGATTACCTAAATATGATTTGACCAAGGCAACCCCTATTCCCTAAAAATACAAAAAAAATCTCTCTTGATGTGTGTTTGCAAATCTAGTTGAATTGGAGCTTGAAGATCCTTTGAAGATAAAGTGGCAAAAATTGTCAAAGTTGTCAAGAAGTTGTCATATTCACGGAAACTCACATACAGATTAGAATTCTAACTTTCAGACTAAAATATTAGACAAGAAGAAAGCTACAGAAGGTTACTAAATGCTATAGAAATATCAGTCAAACCCTAGTAACATAACTAATTCTCCCTACTGGGCGTATGAGTCCTGGTATAGCTCTTTTGGCACCTTTTTGTAGATCCTGTTCATTCACCAAAAGATTCCATATTCTACTTAGAAACCTTAAATTGGGACTAAATTTCCCTACCTGGTGTATTGGTCCTAGTGTAATTTGAAAAAATAGTTTTAGGGTTTTTAGACCTTGTTTAGACATCTTCACTCCTCTAGGTACTTTTCTATTTCATTTTGTTTAATAATTTGATTTCATGCTTTCAATTTCTAGGGTTTTGTGCATAAATGTTAGCATTTCTCCTTTGAAGCTCCATTTAATGGTGAACCCCTGTCTAATCACACCAAGGAATCCCCTAGCCATGTTCCTCAATCAAGCCAATTGTTTGAGGAATCTAGGTTCTGAATGAACTAAAGCGTGAAATAGGTCCCAAAGTTCCATCTCCTAAAAAGTGGAGACATGTTTTCCTTTGGTTCACTTGGTAACCTCTAGAGGTTTAAAAGGTTGCACATTCAGTTAGACAAGATGTCATCTAACCTTACTAACCTAAGCACACTTACGTATAATAAATAAATAAATTATTTACTCTAACACCCCACCTTAAGTGATACTTGGGGAGATCACAAAAGTGCAAATAGATAGGAGTGGGTCTTAGATACAAGAACATGTTAGGTACTCATGTACAAGGCATTCTCTCATTAATGAAGAAAAAGGAGAAAACACACTAGAAACAAAAATCCTCTCCTAAAGAGAGAAAGAGAAGGATTTAAAACCTTATAAAAAAGATGTCCCTTGATGATAGGAACATGATGATGAAGAACACCTAAAGCATGTAGAAGTTGTAAACTCTTTGAATGATGAACTAGTGACTACTAGAATCAATGAATCTCCAAGAAATGTTTATCAAGATTAGAGATACACAACACTTCCTGAGTGAACATATGAAAACTACTCAACCAATGTACATAAAGTCAATCAAACTATATGAAATTGAAAATACATCTATAGTACTATGATTAAGAGTATTAGATTCTCAAAATATGATCCACTAAAATAATCCCTCATATGAGAGATCAAGATAGAAGGTTCATGAGGCCTCTCAAAAAGAAGATTCCTCCACTACTTCATTGAAAGAAGCATTAGGATAACACTGTCATAGTACCCCATTAATGCTAAGAGAATAAGTTAAAATAAGGAACAAGAATGTGCAAGAATGTAGAGATGTACAAGAAACTAAAAGAGGGTGTGCATCAAGGCACACATGCATGAGGTGAGAATAAAAAGGATCCATTGATGTGATGGCATAACCCCCATACACTTTATAATTCAATTGAAATACAAATTTTCCCAAATTCCCTCCATATAGAACACACATTCAGCTTTATGGAACTCCATTTGAGTGCATTTATAAGTATTTTGCTATTACATTTTTTTCACAATTTATTTCATGACGTGGATTAAGAAGACATATGCCTTACAAACATCAAAAAATGACAAAAACTAAAAATTCAAACCAACCCTTCCATTTGCAATTTATTAGAAAATTCCAAATTATTGCAAAAGAAAAAAATCCTATTTTACAAATTTTTAACTATGGAAGGATTAAAAAAAAGAAAAAAAAAACTCCCCCTAAAAACTCTTTCCCTTTGCCAAATTCATTGTAAAAGAAAAAATAGCCTTCTCTTTTATAAATTTTTAACTATGAAAAGAAAAAAATCTCCCGCTTTACAAGTTGTGATAGTTAATGAACCTACCTTCTCATGGTAGTAAATAAAAAGAAAATAATAATAATTTATTGACTGAGTCAATAGAAATTTGCAAGGAGTTACTTGTACATAGAGCCCAAGTGGTGTAAATTCATATTAGAGATTGAACACACCAATCCCACTGCCATAGATTATGTAGAGGCAAAGTTGTATTTGTATACAACTTTATTAGCTCCACAATTTGACTTCTTCTAAGGGACAATGATGGTGTGATTGCAATGTGCACCACAAATGCCTCCTTCCTGCTACACATGGAGTTTATGCCCGCATGTGGTTTATTTGTTGTTGATGTGGAGTGGATTTCATGTTTACCTGTAGATTTGGTTTGGAGGTTTGAGCACCCATGATGGGTTTGGGTTGCCATGGCCTACCAATGAATCCACATCCTTCTAATAATCATGCGCCTCTCTACTCCCAAATCCCCCCTTCTATGCTTTGTTCCAACAAAGGAAGTTGCCACTCTTGCATAGAAAACTATTGCTCTCCTCTGCTACTCAAAACCCCAAAGAAAAAAACCAAAAAAAGCCTTTGCATGGAAGATGAATTAGGGTATACACCTACAAGATAGGAAGATAAACTAATGTAGCCGTTGGATATGAATTGCAGATTCCTTGTAGTTGTGTGATCATTTGGAGAGAGAGAGAGAGAAATTAGAAACTAGAAAGAATCTTTCCAAATCTCTTGTGCAACCCAAAAAAATGGTGTAGCACCTATCACAATGTTAGATTCAAGCCACCAACTAACTAGACGAAGTAATCTCCATCATTGTTATCTAAAGATCACGCCCTCCTCAAAAAATGGTCACCTATAGATGCCTATGGAGGCACAAAAATGGGGATGACCTAAGGGGATATCCATAGTTTCATGTTGCAAATGTAAGAGGCACCCTCCAAATTGAAAAATTTCCTATTGTGGGGTCGATTTGTTGAAACAAAAACCCATTTCAAGCTTACTAGGGAGAGAATAAACTAGCACTTGCACCTGAGGGAGGTGCAAGGAATACGTTGATAGTATTATATAGTTACTTGGAATTTATGGCCCACTTCTCTCATTAGTGTTCAAACATGTTTGAAGGAATTATTGAGCCTTTCTATATAGAAGATTTTCATGGAATTTATATACTTGATTCCACTTATATTTTCCACATAATGAGATGCAAAATTATACATAATCATTTTCTCTTTCACACATTCAATAGAAACGCAAAA